>JAZHYW010030119.1:0-44065 GCA_037355805.1 Ixodes ricinus
GAAAAGATATTTGCGGCAACATTTGCACTTGGAGTGATAGTAGATTCCCTATATGTGATATGTTTGGAGACTGATTATTTCACAAACATATTTCAGGTCACTAAATTGGCAAAATTAAGAACTTGCAGTAACTCCCGCACATATTTGTTTTAATGCGCCAGCTGTTGCTTTTATTATGGCCGCCATATTGCCAGGCGCTGATACAGTAATCCCTTGCTTAAAGCTACTATCACGAAATATTGGTTAAGTTGAAAAATTGCCTGTGATGGAATGAACTCCATAGGCACAGTGCATTTAATCATTGCTTATCTCAAAAGATTTCGAAGAACCTCAAATACCTCAAAACTTCCTTATAAAAAAACAGCATGGCACTGTGCAACAATATTGTTGAGGTTTGTTTTAGTTTTTGGTTTCTTCCCCAGATCTTGACTTAGGTATTTCAGCAGCTGCTGTCTCTTCTCTCCGTTCAACATTATCTTCCACTTCCCTGTCTTCATTCTTTTTTTTTTTTCTTTGCTTATAAGCGTTATTTTGGTTGTGTTGTTTCATCTTAGTGGCTGCTAGGCTTGTTAATAATTTAGTTGCGGTCGTACGCTGGAAGTGCCCAGTGTCAGCCCTGAGTGAATGCCACTTCATTCCAAGATGATGCCTTGCAGGTGCCCTTGAAGTTCCTGCTACCCGTTCTACCGGAGATGCTGTGGTACGCAGGCAGCGCTACGTCCAGTGCTCTGCTGCACCAACCACCTGGATGCAGTTGGAGGATGCTGGGGGGGACCTGTGTGGAGGCGGCCGGCGCGTGCCGCCGGGGTCCCGGCAGTCTCCTCGGCCAGGGCTGCCTCTCGGGTGGTGCTCCATCGGGTGCAGCCAGGGGCACCGGGGTGACGGCAGCTCGTCTCGGACTTGAGTACGCTGTCGCCAAGCCCTGACCAACGGCAACCCCGGCTCGAGTCCCACCCATGCAGGCCGAGGACTCCATGGACTCGGCCGATGAGCCAGGGGGCAGGCGCACCACGACGGCTGGGCCACGTGCACCTGACACGCAGGGAGATAGATGGGATTAGGGTAGGCACCACGTTAGCTCGTAAGCAGGTTTTAGGGCGAAGCTCCTTAGGGCTAGCCATGTCTGTATGTTTGTCCAGTGTCCAAGCGTCCGGTGCTCGTGCTCCTGCTCGTGAGCTCACGTGCTCATGTAAAGCAAAAAAAAAAAAGGAAGAAAAAAATTTGTTTGCGCAGTTGACAGGATTTGAACCTGTGCGGGGAGACCCCAATGGATTTCTAATCCATCGCCTTAACCACTCGGCCACGACTGCGGGACGAGTAGGGGGCTCTGAGATCTGGTAGTAACCCAAGAGCTGGGGATGTCATGGATGAAACGTTGCATGTAGCCGCTCAACGTCTATACAGGAGAGGGCGCTGCGGTCAAATGCGTATATAATCGCGTTAAACTTTGCATGCATTGGCTGAACGTTTATAGACGAGAGGGCGCTGCGGTCAAATGCGTATATAACCACGTTCCATACCACACATTCTCTTTCTGACATGGATGAAAACAAACGAAAGGCTCCGCATGCTGCGGCTCAGCGTCTACGCAGACAAGCACCACCAGAGCTTCGCCCCAATCAACATCATTCACCATGTGGAGATGCGGTCAATTTTTTACAGCGGAGCTGTTAAGGGCTAGTTTCCCCAGTATTGCCCCAAGCGGCAGTGGCAACCAGACAACCGGCTTGCCGGCTGTCTGGTTGCTGCCGTCGCTCATAGATGGCGGAAGCCTTTCCAGTTTTTCCACTCTGGTTTTCACCAGAGTGGAAAGGCTGAATTTCTCTAGGCATTGTCCTTGAGGTCGCCCTAGAAGTCCTCCTTGAGGTCGTCCTAGACGTCGTCCCTGAGGTCGTCCTAAGTTTTCCCAGAAGTCTTCCCAGAAGTCTTCCCAGAAGTCTTCCCAGAAGTCTTCCCAGAAGTCTTCCCAGAAGTCTTCCCAGAAGTCTTCCCAGAAGTCTTCCCAGAAGTCGTCCAGTCGTCCCAGAAGTCGTCCCAGAAGTCGTCCCAGAAGTCGTCCCAGAAGTCGTCCTCTAGGCATTGTCCTAGACGTCGTGAATAAAACAGCTTCGCTGGTCTTCCTTCTTCACCAGGGTGGAAAGGCTGAAAGATTTTGTCTAGAAATGTCGCCTACGTATAAAGTCGGGATCATGCACAATGCAGGCCAACGGACTGTGACCGAAGTCGCCTAACCTCGTGTCACGTGACCACATAACTGCATGAACCATAGTCCCACCGACCATGCGATCGTTGTACATCCTGCAACGGTGGTCGCGCGATGCGTGGCGCCAACTACGGATTGTTGGGTCACGCAATACCACAATGCAACAAAGTGACGCCGCGTGATCTGATGTCATGTTACGTGGTCGCACAGCCCTGTTAACCTGCATTACGATGTTTCCGTAACGGCTTTTCATGATGCTCTAGAGCTCCTTCGCTTTGGAGTGCCAGACGCCTCTCGTTGGTTGGGCACATAAACCCTCGCAATTTTACTACATTTTGTGTACGAATTCGGCAGTCTATAAACACAATTTAGATGCTAGCCGGCCCGCCGGATTTTAAGAATTTCCTGATTAGCCGAAAATATAAACCATGTAAGCCGCTGCCCCTGAAATCGGGTTAGACAATCTATATTGCAGTTTAAATTTATTTTGACTGAAATTCCAGGCACGACTGGGGAATCACAACACTGTACTTTCCTGGCCACCCACCTTTAGCAGCCACCCACCTTTAGTGACTGCATTTCCTTACTCTTGTCTTTTCCAGATGATTATCCGGTGGCTGCAAAAGCTTCCCGCCAACAAAAAGTTTGTTCCAGACCTTGTTCGAGACCCGGACGCCCTGTTGGCTGACGCCAAAGTGAGTGCATGGCCTCTCATTTTCTATCGTCAATGCCTGCAACCCCCATTCTACATCGCCCGTCTCTTTTTGTAGCGCCTGGTGAAGGAGCACAAGCACGACGACCCACTGCTTGCAGTCACCGACAAGCCGGTCCTTTTCTGGCCAGAGAGCAAGGTAGGTTGTCTCCGTTTGCTCAGAACGAGCAGACCTTTGTGTTGAAGTGGGTCGTGTGAAGAAAGCTGATTTTCAGTTAATTTGAAAGCATCGATTGAACATTGGTGCAAAGAAAATTTATCTTCCTTCCCTTGTACAGCCTAAGTATGTTATATCAAATTATTTCGGCAGAATATTGCATTAGTATTCTATCATTCACGTCTGCAAAATGCATTGTTAAAGTGACCATGCTTTAAGATGTCAGTATGAGGACCAAATGTTGCTAAATTTTGCGTATGTAGAGTTCTCGTGACAATTAATTTTTGTTTAGTTGAGGAAATAGAAGCAATTACAATATTGCGCATAGATAAACATCATTTCATATCAAGACTGCAAGTAAATTCATACCAGCTTTATATGTTTGATTGTTTCGGTTTCAAATGAGGTTTGTGAGCATTTTAATCTGAAAAGAAAATGAAACTGGGAGACGATAGTTTTCTTGAAACTACATGATGCAGTTAGCCCAAACATGATATCGGCGCTTCGTTACAATTCGCTCATGCACGATGGCATAGAAATTGAAACTTTCATTGCCTGCACCGATGCTTCAAATATGAACAGTATTAGGCTGGTAGTTTTGGCATCTGTGTCTCCATTCAGGTGTGTGAGGAAAAACAAAGTCTACAAGCTTGATGCTGACAAAGACCAGAGAGCACAGAATGTTTTTCACAGGATTTGTTGGTTCAAGATTTTCCATTCTTTTTACCGTATTTGCACGAATATAACGCGACCATGAAAATAACGCAAAAGCAAGTTTTAATGCCCTAAAAAAACAAAAAACAAAAAAAAAAACATTATTACTATTATAACGTGTGCCGAGGCCGCATAAATTTCTCGCACTCGGGGGCATAGCAGAAGTGAAAAGGCAATGGGAATGAAAGAAATGTCGGTTTCTGTTTTGACTGCACTCATCCTCAGTGAGGTCCTTTCGTTTACAATCCACTTGGCGACTACGCAGATAAGCAGCAGCTCTGCACCGCTTGTCTGGTAGTCCTTGGCAACCCACAAGCAAAGCAAGGCACAAAGCAGAAGCACCAACTCACAAACACCAGACCACTCTGGAGCAGAAACTAAAAAATGTGCAGGCAGAAAAAAGACTGCTGAACACAATCACACTTATTCTTGTTCTGGTCCCTCCCCATAAACAAGCACCTCCTGTTGCAAGATTGCGTAAACAGTAAACACCGGTGGGTGGTCTTGGCTTGGCTTGTGTTGACTTGACTTGGCCTGGCCTGGCTTGCTGCCCGGATCTCCTGCATTGAGCCAGAAGGATAGCTTCCTTCTCTGGCTTTCTCTAGACTCTCGCGCCTCGTGGCTGAAGTTAATTTCGAATATAACGCGAGGTGCGTTTCGGAGCGCGTAATTCCGAAAAAAATAACTCGTTATATTTGTGAAAATGTGGAACTATGTATCATCTTTCATATTCTTTTCTCTAAGTATATTATTTTGATGTATTTTTCATTTGTTATATATTGTAAATAACTTTTGTTGCATGTTTTTATTTATTTTTGATCTTTTCACCCTAAACCTGCCGCTTTCGCCGGCACGTTTGCATTCAAATAAAAATTGTTTATCCCTCCACGTAAGCTGTGCTAATAGCTCAGTGGCTATGATGTCCAACTGCCACCACACCAACCCAGGTTCGAGCCCCGCCGGTGCTCGGAACATTGTACATTAGCTTTGTATATAACCTTAACATCTTTAACGCTCCCAGCGTGTCGCTCCTTCGAGACGATCGCTACGACTGTCGTGACGACGCTCAATCACGACAGTTTTTTCATAGAAAACGCCCTATAAAACAGATTTTGTGTTAAAACGGGCGATCCTTTTTGGGCCAACTGTTCTTTGTGCATGCCTTGCTTGGTTTTGTTAATGTGGAAACTTTATAGAGTTTGTGACATGGCAGTAAGTCCATGGAAACCTTGTATCGAGAGCGTGAATCTGATGTGCTACATAATCGTCCACAACCGTACGTAGCAGTACTGCGGCGTATGCTTGTCAGTGCATGCCTACCCGTACCCAACAATGCAAGTTAAAGCGCTTCACATTTTTCGCCGCATGCCAATGACTTTGCAGTTTGTGGATCGATCTCGAAAACTCGGGTACCAATCAACTCGCCTCCTCAGGCAACCCCAAATACCAATAAACTACAAATTGTAAAAAAAAAAAAAATTGTATGGCAAATTGTTAGGCAATTGTGTTGCATATGTGAAACATTCTGGCTTCACGTGACATCAATTTTTCCGCTAAATTTAACGGGGAAAGTGAAGTCTTGTTACGTCATAGGACGCAGCTTCACGAAATCCGGAGCAAGTAGCCAAAGAATGTTTCAAGTTAAAAAGTTTAAAAGCGTTATAGTACTCAGAGAAAGAACAAAGATGATGTGGGTGAGCATGTGAACTCCCAAGTCTGGTTTTAAAAATGTTTATTGTACTCTTTTTTATCTACCCCAGTTTTCTGTTACTGATACACGGCTCCCCTTTCCAGAGCAGCGAACCTCTCATTTTGAAATGCACAAACAGACATGTTTTCGCACGACGTCTGTCGAGAGGGTTTGTCCCTGCCCCATTGGCCGAGGGGTGTTTAAGGGGCCGTCGTCTGTGCAGAAGAAGAGCAAGCCCCGGGTGGGCGGACCCCCGTCGGGCAAGCACTCGTCCAAGGGGGCGGCCGGGGCTCGGACAAGGACAAGAACGGGGCGAGGCGTCGGCGCACGCGCTGCAAGAAGTGCGAGGCCTGCCTGCGTGCCGACTGCGGGGACTGCCACTTCTGCAAGGACATGAAGAAGTTTGGCGGCCCCGGGCGCATGAAGCAGTCCTGCATCAGCCGACAGTGCATGGCCGTGAGTGGCGCCGCCTCCTCCTCGTGTTCGAGCACCGCGGCCCCGAGTCGAGTCGCGTGCGTACGGTCATGATGGACTTCTTGTCCACTAAGCCTCCGCACATGTGTACAGCCAAAAGGAGCCGAGAGGAACAGAAGCGGCTGTGGCCGCTTCTGCTACTCTCGGCACCTGAGGCATCTCTATCGTTGGCAGTCGCAACCTAGCGACCGCCGACGTAGCTTCGTCCACTCCAGTTCACTGCAGACAAACTAAGAGAGCAGAAGAACGAGAGTCGTGCTTTCCAGCGATGGGATTGCTGCGCCCTTTGTGGCAAACTGCGCCAAAGTGCTTACCCTGCTACGTCCTGCTACATTTGACCAAAATGTGGGGAATTTGCGCAAACGTTGCACCAAAACTTAATTTCCTTTTAATAATACTGAAAATATAACAGCTCGGGCCTCTCTGCCCGTTCGGACTGTTACGATATGCTTATGCGAGTTTTCAGGTTTTCAGAACTTTTGATTGTTGTGTCAAATACTATACTATTCAACTGCATTTCGTATGAATCACTGACATTATCCGGAAGTTTCGCAATAATTCTCATGTTAGTCATCTTCATTCTCGAGGGTTTGCTAGTGTCGTAGAGTGCGCTTCTCACCGCACACTGGTGTACTGCAGAGAAGTAAACACCGCGGAGTAGACGCCGCAATTTTGCGTGTCTTGCTTCGCCGCAGCGCACGCCCGTGTTAAGGGAGGACACTGGCTAGAGATTTATCTTTTGAACTACTCACATGATCGTAATGAAATTTGCAGTGGAGATTTAACATTAGATGTTGGTGTACTGGGCAAACTTTCAGCTCTCTAGGACAAATTTACATACATGCATTAGATGTGTCACTCTTTGTTAAGAAATCTATGATATGCACATGAAGCTATTAAGCACCATTTTGACTGCTAGAATATAAAGCGGGGGATGTGGAACTTTGGGCTATCTAGTTTTTATAGCTCAAATGTAGATATTTTAGGAAGAGTGATTAACTCAAGATATAAATTGCATATCTGCCCTACGTCAATTTTTTAAAAATTGTCTTTTTTTTCTTTTTTTTTTATGAGGACTTTAATTTAAAACAAAATAAAGTAGGTAGCCCGATTTCCCAGTAAATTTCAGTTTAGAGACATCTTGATTGTGGTATCGGAATACTTTTACCTCCGAACAAAAGATTTTTTCGTATGAAATTTGCAGCAAAAAGTGGAACTGAGAAAGATGCAGGAACTGAGAAAGATGCATTCAAACATTGTACTCCTTTACTTTATTACTGCCTCACTGTCTGTTGAACATATTTTATATCAACGTAACTATTTGGGGTATGGTTATCAAATCCCAAAATTGAAAAATGATTTTTTTTTTAATTTGAAATTTAGGTTTATGTTTTTCTTAAAGGACACATGCAAAGGAAAAAAACTTTTTTATACATCCTGGTTGGGAAAAGGAAGTCATAAAACGAATTTACAATGAAAAAGAAAAAATTTTGGAGCTATATTTACGGCGCAATACGAATTTGTGGTTGGAGCTCGCGGGTGCAGTGGAAAAGTGGCTGTTATTTGTCACGTGACTGGCCGCTGTTTATCACGTGGTGCATGCGCTCTTTTGGAAGCTTCCTATGGTCTCTAAAAGTTACTTATGCATCTTTGAAGTATAACAAAAAACTAAGATTCATGACTAACTTTTAGAGCCCAGAGGAAACTCCTGAAAAAGCGCAAGCAGACGTGATAGACCTTTGCGCCAATCATATGACGGCAGCAGCGCCGCGGAGGAGATGAATTTGCACGGCAACGGCGTGAAGAAACGCATTGAAGCGGCGGTGCACCACACTTGGCGTGCGGCGGCGGCGTTTTGAGGCGGCAGCGTCACCGCGCTACGGTGCACAGGTCAACCACGTGACCCATGGGGGCTCCCACGGGCGCCAACTACAAATTCGTTTTGCGCCGTAAATACAGCTCAAAGCATTTTTTTACTTCGTTGTAAATTTGTTTTATAACATTCTTTTTCCATCTAAGCTGTTTAAAAAAGTGTTTTTTTCCCTTGCATGTGGCCTTTAAGGGGAAAGCACTCTTCCAGAGCAAGACGTGACAATTCCTGAATACAACTTTGGCTCGTATATATGGTAGACCGCGATATCCTGGCGGCGCCTTTTTCCAATTCAAGATTTAGCAAGGGCACTTTGGTATCGCAAGAACATCTATATGCACTTTTTAATGCGAATAGCATTCTTTGGATACTTCACGCACTTTTCGTCTATGTATCTATCTATCTATCTATCTATCTGGCTATCTAACCTCTTACGCCGCGGGTAGATAAATAAATAAAAAAGACCGGCGCCGGCTGGGATTCGAACCGTTGACCCTTTGATCAGCAGGCAGACGCGCTAACCACAGAGCTATGAAGGCAGTCATTCAACGCACTCTAAACGGTTGTTTATATCTTTACCATAGGACGCGCTTTACAGCGCTGTCACAGCTACCGGTGCGCGCGCGTTCCATGCACGAGGGCTCATTCCGCTCTCGTGAGGCTGAGCACGGCCGCTAGCTCACCCTCTCCCGCGCTCGGGAGAGGGTGATGCAGCGGCCGTGCTCAGCCTCACGAGAGCGGAATGAGCCCTCGTGCATGGAACGCGCGCACCGATAGCTGTGACAGCGCTGTAGCGCGTCCTATGGTAAAGATATAAACAACCGTTTAAAGTACCGTTGGTTGAGACTAGCTGAGACGCCAGAAAGTCTGGTCGGTACCATTTTGAGTGTTTGTGCGTATGGCGCGTGCTTTGCTCGCCTTCCTAAGTGACACAAACGCACGTGCTGGGCTGCGGAGATCGTGCGCAGGGCTGTGAAAGTGTCAACAAATTTAGAATCGCCTCAAGAGTGGGCTGGCGTATCTAGAGTGTGCCGGCCACCTGACGAACGCGCATAACTCCGCACCGTTTGATGCTATTCGCATTAACGTAGATAATCATTCCCAAAGGATGGGTTCTGCTGATTTTTTTGTATGTTTATTTATTTATGCCAACTCATTTGTTTAACTATCACTTGTCTATAGATGTGAGTAAATTATAACTAAATTAGCAGGAGCAGTGGATGGAATTTCGGGAAGAACCTGAATGAGTTCGGCAGGATTGTTTTTAAGTTTCATTCACATGCCGTTTTTGTTATGAAGTTCGGCAGATAAAGTGTAATTGACATTGATAATCAAATGACATTAAGGAATTATCTGAATTATAAATTGCAGTTTGATTATAACCTCTAGAACTTGAAGGAAACATTAATTTATGTGCTCCATGTTATTGTACTATTTCAGTGGCATTCAGTACCTAAAATAACCGTTCAAAGCAGTTTGTGCTGTCCTTCATCACTCACCTTCTTGTCACCCTGTCTGGTGACAGGGTGACAAATAAAGCTTATTTGTAAGTTCTGTTTTAGGAGATCAATAAAGGATGGCCAGTGCTTGAATATAGTGACCAAATGCAGGCATAACAAAATTTCAGAGTACAAGAAATCGTGTCAATAAAACAACTATACTAACCGCGCATTCGGACCAGCGCATACCGAGTGGCCAAAAGCAAAGTACTTCATCGTGTGTTATCGTAAAGTCCGCCACTTGTTCTAGTGAGCGACAGGCTCCGCCCATCGGCCAAACTCTCCCAGTATAAAGGGCTCTGTCCGCAAAGACGTAGAAGTGTCAACTATCTTTCTGTCCAACTACGGATTCATCTCCAAATTCAATCTCCTCGCCTTTTCTAGTGTTCTAGTTGTGTAGTCGTTCGTACCGCGGATTTTGTTGAAACTTCCTTCGTGACAAGTTGCTGTGTCCGACGTAACCCCACATCCATGTTCGATGAACGTCTATCCCCCGGTCTCGGCGGCTTCGCAGCGCGACGACGTACTCGAAGTCTTGAAAGAAGTACTTTCGAACATTTTCGGAGTTGTACCCGTTGGAATTCCTGCGCTTTGTGCCGTCCGGCAAAGGCGAGAAGTTTGGACTCCTCCCCTTTGATTCGCACGGTGGAGAGGCGGACGTTATCTGGAGCGTGGGCCCTGCCGCGTCTCGCTCTCCCCGCCGTCTTCCTGCCCGTGCGTCGCTCACCCGGGCCCTCCCCTCTTGTGCAGCCGGTGCTGCCCCACACGGCGTGCTGCATGCTATGCGGCCGGGACGGCTGGGAGAAGGGTGCGCCCCCGCAGCCCTGCGACCAGGAGGCCTGCTCCTCGCTCATGGAGTGCTCCCAGTGCTGGGAGATTGTGCACCCGGCCTGCCTGCACGAGCGCCACCCCGCCCTCCGGGCGCCCAGGGTTGCGTCAGCGACGACCTGCCTAACAGCTGGGAGTGCCCCAAATGCTGCCGCGACGGCAAGCCCGACCAGGTCAAGGTCTGACCCCATTTCTCTTGCTCCATTCCCCTCGTGGGTGGAGCCTGTTGGGCGGCCAGAGGGCCGCAGAGACGTTTAGAGTTATACGTCGTTAAACCCAACGTTAATAGATTGCGGTCAATTGTCAAACTTCCTATACTCAATTTCACCTCAAAAACCGTTGTAAAAAAAAAAAAAAAAAATTCGGCTCCTCGCAAAGCATTATAATTTCCCCCTTTATGTGGAAAATTAAGATATATTTAGGTGCATTTTAGATTAGACATGTGTTGTTTTTTCAAGGTGTACACGTTTCAAATGCCAGATGCATCAGCTTCTTCCTCGAACAACCAAATCTTGCAATAGCTACTTTGTACAGCATATGAACAATGTGCAAAGCTTGCTTTTTTTTCTTGAGGTGGAAATGAGTATAGAACACCTGGCACCTTTCTGTTGCATGGTCCGCTCGGTGACACTTGCCACGCTACTGGCCCAGCTTGTACGGACAGAAGCGACGGAACCGGTGGAATGTTGGATGCACATTGCTTGTGTCTCAAACTTCAGTACACTCCTTCTTAGTTGCCCGTGCATGCGGTGGCGCTCCACCCATATCAGCTGTCACGTCGGCAAAAAAAGGACCGCTTTCAAACTACGTTCTTCCGTGGAGCTTGTCAACTGATAGCAGTGATGTGATTGCTGCACCGTTTGTGCCAAATGGCGTACCCTGCTACACCCTGCTACATTTTGTCAAAATGTGAGGAATGTGCACCAACGTTGCACAAAAACTTGTTTTCACTTTATTAGTGCCGAGATACAATAAAGCGGGCCCCGTGACATGGCCAAATTGTTACGATAAGCTCGTGCGAATTTCCAAAAATTTTGATTATCTCCTCAAATAATGTGTTATTCGATGTGATCTCTGTATCAAATATCGACAGTACTTTGAAGTTCCGCAATATTTCTCGCGCTCATTGTCTGTTTTGGCTGGATAGCTAGCATCAATGAGTATGCTTGTCACTGCACAGTGGTGTGCTGGAGTGAAGCGACTACCGCGTAATAGGCATTGCAATTTTGCATGCCCTGCTTCACTACAGTGCACCCGCGTGCGTAGGAGAAAACGCGTCTACATAGCGGGACATGACACACAGTTTCTGCTATGAAGAAAGATAAGACATTGATAAATTACTTTACAGTTATGTGCTGTGACTATTCCTAAGACTATATATAAAAAAATATTAAGTTTTCCTTTTAGTACAAAACAACAGTCTTCCTAAACCGACATGCCCACTTCCATTTTCTAAAATGTGCAACTTCTTTCACAATTAAACTAGAATGATGTAATTTGGTACAGATGGTCTCAGCGGTGATATAATCTCGCCCTGCAATTTTTATTGAGATTAATCAAGCAGTTCAAAAGATCACTCTTTTGGGTAGTGTTCCCCCTTAAAACAAATCTGAAATGCTACTTTAAACCAAAATCTTTTTTTTTCTACAAGCGCGAGATGCTTGGGTCTTGCGGCGCGGCAAAAGAACACTTTTCTAAAACTCTTGCGTAGCATGCGCAAATGCAGTAGCTGAATTTAGCGCTAACGTGCGCTAATATTGCTCCCTATTGTGGACAACTCGCATTGTGGGCAATTTTTAGGGGGAGTGGAGGCATCCACGCGAGTGAGACACGACTGTATTTGTGTCCAATATGTGCTTTGGCTTGTTTAGGCGACGCAGAAGGTTCAGCGATGCAGCCCCGCTATCTAGGAGTGTTTGGCCCGACTACGCTCCTCGCAGCCACTTTCAAAGTGTGCAAGCCCGTTTGCTTCTTATAGGCCTCCACGTGCCTGTCAGCATTGTTGGCAACGAGACTGTTCCCTGCGTGCACGCTCATCCCACCCCGTCTCTTCCTCGCAGCCACGACACACTCGAGGGAGGGTGTCGAAAGGTTCACATGATGGCCGGCCAGACTCAGAGTGCGCCCCGTGCGGTGATGCTACCGGTGGGAGCTCCCCCGTGGCGCGCGGCAACCCGGTGCTCAACCTCACTCTGCGGCCCCACGAAGCAGCTGCCGCCGCCGCAGAACCCTGCTCCTCCGAGCTGGACGTCTGCGGCGCGCCAGCCAAGAAGAAGGTGGGTGCCCTTTTCCGGCCCAGTCGTACTGCAGAATGCGTCGTGGGGTTCCACGAGAAAAGCGACGCGGTGTGCTCGACCAACACACGGGAAGTCATATAAGCAATATTGTCGTAGATGGAAACGATCGACCAGCATAAAGCTGAAAATAAAGGTTGAATCTGCGAACTTGTGCCAGAAACAAAAGGGAATGAGCGTCGAAACGACAGAAGCGAGAAGACCATTAGAACAAATGCCTCCACTGAAAAAGCACCCACTTTAGGAAAGCTCCATCTTTTCGAATTGCTCTGTAAGCTACCTGTCCTCACAGTTCAAACATCTTGCCACCTCTTTCTTTTTCAAGGGGATTGTTGAAGAGTTGTGGCCAAATGTTTGGTAGCGACATTTTGTTTTAACTTCCTTTGTATTCCATTTTTTCGAGAACATAATTTGAGGTTATGTTTATCTCAAAGGGGAGGGGGAGGTAAGGCAGGGGTAAATTTTGAGATCTGCAGAAGAAATAATAATCGATTCAAGATAAAGAACGAAGAAATTCGTCATCTATAGATATCTGAATTAGAGTCCACGAGATATTGCTGTGCCATTGCCCGCAACCTGGTGCTTTGTTTCCTGGCTCAGATCAAAACAGAAGGACCTCAGGAACCCCTCGAGTACGACGGCATGCCTTTGTCAGACGACCCAGTTCAGCAAGTACAGCCTGCCGCCAGCAATGGAAACATCAGTGACGAGGTGAGTGCTTCTGCATCGGCTAATGCAGGGCGTTATGGATCAAGGAGCTCGCTGTTAAAAGAGGACGCGAGGATCAACTCGCGAAAAATGTCAAAAAAGTTGATTTTTAGAAAGTCGAATATTTCACATCTGTGGGTATTTCTCTATGCCCTCTCAAAGTTTTTTCGTCAAAAACTATCTCTAAGTGCTCTAAATAATCACTTATATGAGGTCAGGTAGAGGAATATTGCTCCAAATCCGCAAAAAATCCACGTTTTTCAAACCCCCGTTTCTCCGCGACGGCGCTATCGGGCACGGCCATCTTGGTATCAACGGAAAGCGCATTTCGTCATCTTTCCATTTCCCGCGTCTACCGTCTCCTCACATGCGAAGTAAGCACACAAAAAACAAAACTTCGGAGGCCTCCCGGATGGAAACGGCGGCCTCCGATTGGGCCTTCCCTGCCGCGCGGGTCGGGCGCGCCCGTCATTGGCCGGCTCCGTGGTTGCCCCTAGCAACCGCGCTGCTCCCCGCGCTTCCACGAGTTTGTCGTCTGCTCCCGGCTGCTTTCGCGTGTTCGCCCGCTGTGCCTTTTGGAGTCTCGGATCGCGATAGTTTCTTGTTTCTTCTTCAACGCTGTCCGGCGATTATGGATCGACGATCGTTCAAGAAGAAGTACGGAACGGCGCATCGCTTCGGCAGCCGTAAGCGGAAATCTCCGATGGCCAAGAAGAGCAGGAAAAAGCTCTTGGTGTCGCTCTCCGAAAGTGAGCGCTTTGTTCAAGCGCAGTCTTCCGCGGACGACGTGAACGCGCTGCCTAGCACTTCGAGTGTTGCGAGTCCCGTTGAAGACGCGCCGTCTACGAGCACCAATCGCACCGTTCAGGTGCATTTGCAGCCGAAATTTGTTTCACCGGAGGCGTCCCGTGAGTGCGCCGCGGCGGTCCAAGAGTCGTTGAGCTCCGTGTCGGCAACTGAGCGGAAGATGCAGCTGACTGGCGAAGGCGAAAAACCCGCTAGTGCAGAGCCATCCGAGGAATATTTGGTGGTCCAAATCGCGGCACTGAACGCGCTGCTTAGCGAGACACCGTGCCAAAAGTGCTTGCGGCCAGGAATCACAGTTGTGCAGGGAACACTGCTTGGGTTGGCCGTGAAAATGATCCTGACTTGCTCCAAGTGTGGCGCTGTCGCGAATGAATGGTCGTCGCCGCGAAAAGAAGACAGCCGTGCCTTCGAGGTGAACCTGAGGTCGATGCAGGCCATGAAGAGTGTCGGCAAAGGCTCGACTGCGCTAACGGACTTCTGGTCCGTCATGAATGTTTCGCATCGGGGGCTGCACCAGAAAACCTTCCAGGGGCACCTCAAGAACACGTTCAGGCCTGCTGCGGATGCAGCTGCTGCAAGTGTGTTTGTTGATTCTGTTGAAGCTGTACGTAATGTCTACAGAGACATGGACCCAACTTTCACGAAAAATGTGACCGTAGTATATGACGGAACATGGATGACTCGCGGCCACACGTCTCACATTGGCGTGGGCACTGTGATAGAGTACTACACTGGGTTAGTGCTGGACTCCGTGGTTCTGTCCAACCTGTGCCATGGTTGTGCACTGGGCCCAGAGCAAGACTCCGAGGGCTACAGCCAGTGGAGGCAGTCGCACGAGTGCCTGAAGAATACCGAGGTGAAGTCGGGTAGGATGGAGGTGGAAGCTGCCTTGATGTTGTTCGGACGTTCCCTCGCAAAGAATGACCTTCGCTACACGAGCATCGTCTGCGACGGAGACAGCCGCACATTCCTGGCCCTCAGCGAGGATGCAACCTATGGATTCATTCCATTCACTAAGGAGGACTGCATCAACCATGTGCAAAAGAGGATGGGGTCCGCGCTGCGTGGTCTCATCACCAAGGGCAAGAAAGGGCAACCCCTCGGCGGAAGAGGTGGCCTCACGCAGGAGCTCATCAAGCGACTCACCAGTTACTATGGCATGGCTCTGCGAAGCCACTCCAACGTTGCAGACATGCAGAGAGCAGTGATGGCAACGTTCTATCATGTGACGTCTACAGACGAAGAACCCCATCACGAGCTTTGCCCTCCTGGTCCCATGAGCTGGTGTAGGCATCGAGCAGCAGAAGCTCAAGGTGAGCCGCAGCCAGCTCACAAGTACAGGCTAACGAGCCATGTTGCCGCTGCACTTCTGCCCGTGTACCAGCGCCTCTCCGAACCTCAGCTTCTTGACCGATGCAAGGGGAAAAAGACTCAGAATGCGGCAGAGAGTCTGCACTCTGTTATCTGGTCAGTCCTCCCAAAAGACGAACATGCATCCCTGGTTGCAGCAGAGACCGCCGTCAGCGAGGCAATCTGCAGGTTCAACTGTGGCAGCTTCCGTGCGTACACAGAGTTCTGCAGTTCCCTCGGCATCCGACCTGGGGGGCTTGCACTTCGGAGAGCAGCAGAGAAGGACGCCTCAAGGAAGAAGAAGCATCGAGAGCTCTTCAGGCAAAGGGGCAGAAGTCGAAGAAGTGCTGTGTCGAGAAGGACACGGAAGACTATAACCCTGGTGCCTTCTAGAGTGAGAAACACCACTTGAAACTTTAGAGTCCGTTTTCTCAGAATCACATTTTTTGCTTTTTGTCCTACTCGTGGAGCTGATATCTTGGCAACCGTTTTGACTATTGTTGCTCCGTTTGTTTTATTATGCACTTTGAACTACACTACACATAGTGACATTCTTGTTTTTTCAGAGTATACCTTTTTGTATTTATAATGTGGTTTTTCATCTGTGTGAAATTCATATCCATTCATGCAAGGCGATAGAAAAGTCAGACTAAAAATAATTGTGCAAAAAATTAAAAAATCCCAGAATGTCATGCTGTATAGCATTCATTTGGGAACATACTCCAAGCCCAACCAGTCTTCTATCACATTTTTTAAATTCTGCAGGCACTCCACAAGGTTCGAAGGAGAAAAATACATATAAATAGAAGAACTAAAAAAGTAACCGACATATCACAGTGATATTTTGCACGTATCACCATACAGGCATTACAAACATGCATGCAAAATTTGAGCAAAATCCTCCTAAAATTAAAAAATATTTGTCGATCCCCACATGCTCCCTTAAAGGGAAGATGGGGCACTTCTGCATTTGAGAAAAAACGCTTGAATTGCGTTCATTTGGCCTTTAGAATAACAGATATCACAATTATATTTCAATGCGACACGCCGGAGAGCCATAAGAGCAATTTCAAAATAGGGCTGAAGCCCCGCCTCCCTAGCCTTGGGCAGCCAAAAGATCCGTCGATGACGTCACGTACAGCGACTTTCTTTCGCGTTTTCTCGCGTTTCACACTACTTGCGAAGCAAAAGGTTTGGGTATTCGGGTTCACGGGGTAAAAACACACTAGAATTCACTTCTAACTCATTTTTTTCAAGAAGCTCCCCATCTTCCCTTTAAATGTACCGAAATAATTGCCGCCTTCTCGTACCGAGCTTAAAGGTGCACTAAAGACGTTTCTGAGATTGTCTGTTCTTGGTGATAACTGCCGTACGGGCTCCAAGCATCCTAGAAATCCAAAAACTATGCTCGTGAAACATCTATTTCCCTACTAAAAATCTGATTGAAGCTTGTTTCACTCCCCTTTCTGAGCACAAAAATCTGGAGCACAAAATCTAGCGGAAGTGCCGGTCGGAGTGAGGACGGGCATGTGGACTGGCTGAGGCCCATCGTTATGCCGTTGGCACCTCACTTGGATTCTGTGCTCCAGGTTTTTCTGCTCAAAAGGGGCGTGGCACAAATTGCAATCAAATTTTTAGTAGGGAAATAGACGTCGCACTAAGCATAATTTTTGGGCTTCTAGGATGCTTGGAGCCCATATGATAAGTTATCACAAAGAACAAACGATCTCGGAAACGCCTTTAGTCCACCTTCAAATTTTTGTCGAATGTGTGTTTTAGTGATGGGTTTTACTTTAGAAAGTTCAAAGCAGCAACATCCTTCACACTTATCAAGAACGCTCCCATTTTTAGATTTTTAGGATGCTTGGAGCCACACCTAGAAATTTCATGCGGTAAATTCCACCACCGAAATACACGTTTGATAAAAAATTGAGCTTGTTAGGTGCAGGCGGTGATTTTTCTGACTTCTTTTAGGCCGAGCTCCTTGGTTTATAACACCCAGTATGACCAACTCCACCCTTCAAGTTGACTTTTAGACAAGCCAAAGGGTATGCAAGTGTATGTTCTATCGTTGGAATATTCAGGAGAGAATGGAAATGAGATTTGTGAGACGGTTCTCATTCTTAATACTCCTTTACATCGACTAAACGTTCTAGAACTGAACATTGCGCCTAATGATAGCCACAAAGGGGGCACCGACTTTTAGATCATGGGCTTGGAGACTTGCCCGCTCTTGAAATTCTCGGAGGAAGCGTATGCCCAAAGCCAAATGTGCCTCTTGTAAAAAAAAAAAAAGGCAGTCCACAGAAATTGACCAAGGCAAGCGACCGAATATCGCCCAGCGTGCCTCAATTACGGCTTGATAACGGCTAAGTACAGATAACACTTGACATTAATTAATTGGGGCGCTCTGTGTAGCGGAATGCGGTGCTCGGTTAATCGTCGGGTTAATTTACGTCGTGCTTTTGAGCTATCCTCACCTCCTGTATTTCTCTTTCTTTCCCCTTCAGGACATGTGCAAGGACAACGTTGACCTCGACGCATCTGCATTGAATCGACCCCGGAAGGACGACTATGTGCGCTCATGCGCCCGGCTCACGGTGGCTGTACCAGACAAGAAGCCTGTGGTTGTCAAGAGCTCGCACGACCAGATCGTCCAGTCCATGCGCGGCCTGCGCAAAGGCTCAGAGCCGGAGGCGGCAGAAGCCGCCGCCCTTCCCCTCTCCGTCCCGCCAGGGGAGAGTTTGTGTCCCGGACGGACAGCCCGGATTCCAACAAGGAGGACCGGAACCCCACCGCCAATGGCGGCGCACCCCCGGAGTACGTCCTGAGCGGCGCCTCGCACCCTGGCGACTTCAAGCTCAAGATGACTCTACGAGACAGGGGCAACCTGAGGAAGCCCCGCTACGTAGTCCGCCCTGCACCTCTGCCCGAGGACCTGGAGAAAGCCAAGATGCCGCCGGCCGTCCAATTACCGGCAGACGCCAAGGGCCCCTGCTACGCGCTGCTGCGGGAGGCCATGCTGCCGGTCCTGCGCTACCTGACTCCCCGCGAGCTCTCGCAGTGCCAGCTGGTGTGCAAGGCCTGGAACCGCTGGTGCGTGGAGCCCGGCATGTGGCGGCGGGTTGACCTGTCGCGGCGCCGGGTGACGGCCCACGCGCTGGCGGGCATCGTGCGGCGCCAGCCCACCTGCCTGGACCTGGCCTGGACCAACGTGTCGGCCAAGCAGCTCAGCTGGCTGCTGCCCCGGCTGCCCCACCTCAGGGAGCTCGGGCTGAGCGGTTGCTCGGCGGCTGCGGTGGTGGCCGCCCTGCGGTCGGGCGTCTGCCCGGGGCTTCGCTGCCTGGACCTCAGCTGGGTCGAGGGCCTGGGGGACCAGGCCGTGAGGGACCTTGTGGCCCCGGACGCCCGCTCCAAGCCCCGCCTGCTCGTGGAGGTGCGCCTGGCCGGCTGCGACATCTCCGATGTGGCCGTGCGTCTGCTCGGCCACCAGCTGCCCCAGCTGAGTCGCCTCGACCTGTCGGACTGCCGCGGGGTAACGGACATGGGCATCGCGGTGCTCGGGGCGGCCAAGGCCTCGCGCCCTCACGGCGTTGGACGTGTCGCGCTGCGCCAATGTGTCCGACACCGGATTGGAAGCGCTCCGGCGCTGTTCCGGACTGCGCCACCTGGACCTCCGCGACTGCCCGCAAGTGACAGACTCGGCGTGCCGCCGCTTCGTCGCGCAAAGTCGCCTGCCAGTCGAGCTCAAGGAGAGCAAGTTGATAGAGCTGGCGCAGCCTTGAGCGAGCCATCTCTCTTCTCTCTGCATTCTTTTTTTTTTCCCCTCCTGGCCTAAAGGTTGTTTTCCCCCGTTTCTGCTTCATCATTTGTCTTCTCTTCGATAGGCTTCGAGGGGCAGGCATAACCCGGTATTCGCGAAACCTGGTACGCCGGTTGGTTTTCTGTGGAGTTTTTGCCCGGTTATGTGTGCTCACCCCAAGTTCACTCCTACTATTGCTTCGGCATTCAGAGTCTGTCGCAGCTTTTTCTTGCGGCTTAAAATCCCTTCTTTTTATGAGCTGTCTTTTGTATGTCTTTTTGGTTTCTTTCCAGAACATCAGCAGCTGTTAATGTCATTGTGTTATTTTGTTTTTTTCCTCCTTCACTAACTTGTGTGGAGATCTTTTCGTTTCTTGCGAGCATACTTATAAGTTGCTTTCTGTTGTGCAATTTTTAGTTTGACATTCCCTCAGAAAAAAAAACTGTAGCGAGACTACATTTGCTCATAACTGCTTTGAGCCACCTAATACGACAGTTTCGTTATTTTCCTACCTCAGCAGCTGGGGCGCAGTTAAAGGCATTTGTGCCCTGGATTGTGCTGTCGTGTAACCGAGAGTTTTATAGTTTTGCTTTTTCTAATCATGTAATTTATTGACCTTTAGTGTTTCAGAATGTGTGCAACAAAACATTTGCATGGTAGCGCTTCTCTCCTCGTCAGTGAGCGAGGAGAATCATTTGTACACAGACTGGAAAACATGTAAATAGTTTCAGCAACCATCATATAAACTCGTTCTAGCGGGCAACGGAGACCAAGCTCTGTTCCCGTCTCATTGTTTTCATTAATGACACATCAGTCTTGTATATATGAAAAGTGCTCATAGTCCCTTGTGTCCTTGTTTAAGCAAGTTTCTTCAGGAAAAAAAAATGTTCTAAGTATAAAAAAATTGAAGCTTTTCTTTGCTTAAACCCATTGTCAGTGTCATCTTATTTTGCTGCACATTTCACACTGCATTTCAGTCTTCACTGCCATAGCGACTCATGTGTTAAAATGTATAAAATTGCACTGGTTTTTGTTTTAATAAATTTGAAGATTAAATTGGTTCTAATTTTTTTGACACAAACATTCTAATGTACAGGTGAATTTTACTGTGCCCCACACCTTACGATGGACCACAAAGATCTCTACGAGTTACTCGAAGTCAATCTAAATGAGTGCCGTGCGTGTGTTGTGAGATCTTCTGGAGGGGTGTGTAATACCTTCACAGTGCTGAACTGGCTGGGATGGTTCGTAGCATTTGCTGCAGTCCATCACAAAGTAAAATGGAGTATAGCTAGGCAGACTCAAGAATGCAAGTTGCATATCAAGACGTGCTGCCTAGAGCTGTCATATAGCGGGCACCATCTCTCTCCATGGTTTGTTTAGAAATACCGAGACATCGTACCTCCAGTGGAAGCCTGCTGACCGTGATAAAGCTCAGACTGCGTGTGTGCGATGAGATGTGGAATCGAAGCAACGATCTCTTGGGTGTGCAGTCAGATACAGGGGGTATTCACTGGGCGCCATATCTGAGGGCAGTGTTTAGAGTGCATGCTAAGAACGGGCTTGTATTATGGTGATGGTGCGTAATGCAGGTTGCAAAAGAACTGGAAGCTCTCCGTCAGCACGCGCTCAGCAGTCCCGCACACGGCTATGGCCGCCAGTGAATACTCTCTATGCGGAGCAAGTTCGTCTGCTTATGTTGGGGTTGTGACGTCGGAACACCGAGCTGATTGAAGGATAGCTCAAAGCAAGCTGCCTTGAGGTGTACCAACGTTACTAAAACCCTCAATTGGGAAACTCGCCCTGAAGCCTGGGCCGCTGGCGTCCACCGAGACCGAGCTAAATACGATAACAGGCGCCACCCTTTAGCGACGAGTTGAAACATAATTAATTTACATAGCTACTGCGAGATGTCGCCACCGGCCCTTGTCCGACTCTACGTGCAGCCGTTCAGTTCCCGGAATGGACGCTGCAAGAGAAATGGCGGCGTTGCGATCGCCATTAGCTCGGTTCTCGAGTACGGATCGGAGCCACTTTTTTAAAGCAGGCTCTATGGCAGTTTCCCAACTGAGGGGTTCTAGTAACGTTGAGGTGTACCCACTATCCTTCAATAAAAGCCAAGCAGAGCTCGGTGTTCTGACGTCACCACAACGCCAACAAAAGAAGCGGAAGAACCCGTCCCAACGCCCCTCTAGTAACGTTGACCCCACTGATCTCTACTATAGGGGGCTGGATGGCGCATAGCTGCTCTCCGAGTCGGGCGCAAGTGAAGCCACTGGAAGTTCGATGCTTGTCCTGGAAGTTGGGCGGTGCGCTGGCCTTACCTAGTGCATTCTGTCGATATTTTGGACGCAGGCTTTCTTGTCTCTTTGATTGGCTTCTAATACTCCCTTCTGGAGATAATCCCGAGAATGAGGCGTTTGAACCTGCGACAATATTCACACTTGATAAACCAGCAATCACAATAAATTTACTTTGACATGGCTGTCCCTTGATACTTCTCAGGTGCCGTCAAGTGTTCTTACTGCAGCAACAAGCTGGCTCTTTTGAGGGAACACGCGAAAATTCGGCGCTCCTCGACGCTTTTGAACCAGCACTCGGAAGGGTTACAAAGCCTGCCAAGCGCTCACTTCCGGTGACAACGCGGCTTACTTGCCGGCGGCTACATACCTGTTTGCTCAATGCGCCATTCGCAGCCTAGAATTGAGATCCCTGTTGATCTGTCCGTGAGACCCTGCTCCGCTGAGCTGTCATGTTACACGTTGCCTAGAGTACAAGTGTCGTACAGTTTTGACAGGGGTGACGGATATGGTTTAGACCTAAGGGAATAGCAGGTGGATTATGTTGTGCACGTTTTGATAAAGTAATTTTTGATGGTGGTTAATCCACCTTTCTCGGAAATCGCTGGTTTGAGCCTCGAGGTATTTCGATTTCGCCTCATTTGCGCGTTAGGACTACCGAAGCAGGTGACGCCGGTGACGCGAAAAAGGGGTTTGATAATGAGCGTTCCGCGATGCGCAGTTTATTTTTGCGGTGAAAAAACAAAAACAAAAAAACATCGGACACTTTTAACAGCTTGTCCGGACCGCTATCGGTACATTTGGGCATTAGGGCGAAGACTGAGCGTTCAGCGGTGTACAAAAGGAGAGCTGCAGTGCCATCGATATCACCATAAATCAGCCAATCAGAACGCTTGGCACGCTTGGTTCACTGTTCCGCTGCTCTTTAAAGCGAACTTTAAAACCTTTATACTTCACTGCAGTTGCCGGAATCGTTACAAGCATTTCCAATTTTTTATCCGACACTCTTTTCGTACGATGCATCTCGCCCATAATTTCCTGGCATTGTTCGTCCATCTTGTTGCGTTCGGCCCCTGCCATGGCTTCTTCGACTGGTTTGGGATCTACGATGGTCAGCCGGCGACGGTGCCCGTTGTCGACGACCCGAAGGACTTCAACAAGGACGGCACTGCGGTTTCTGTGCCTTTCGAGATGAGCACTTCGGACGAGGACTTCCTCAAGGAGGGGAAGAAATACGGCTTGCAACTGTCCAAGCTCGATGTTTGTCATCACAAAGTAAGGAATGTCTGTTGTCGCGAACCTTTGGCCATGTCCCGTCGAGCAACGGTCTCTTTTGCAAGCGTTTATAGCCGATTCACACGACGGACCGAATCGCGATTTTCGTCCGCGGACCGTGTACCACGTGACCGGCACGTCACCGATTCCTGCGATCCGCGCCTCGTCCGCGGACGCGCGGACTGATAAAGTCGAGCGCCTTTTTCACTCGCGGACTTTTAGCGGGAGATCGACTTGAAAAGCGTTTAGTCTGGCAACGGTACATTGTTTTCTCTTTTTTTGTTTTGTTTCTGGGCGATGAAAACAAAAATGGCGCATCGTTGTGTGTTGTGCGTTCGCTGGTTCATTTTGTCGCGCGTTTCTTGGTTTCACGTGTGAAAGAAACTGCAGAAACTTGTCTGGCTGACGCGACGCAGGTTCCGGTACTCCTCCGGGTCCGCGTCAAGAAGCTCCCGTCAAAACTCGTCTAGCACGCCGCGATAATTCTTGCACGTCCAATCAGGATTTCACCGAGCAAGACCTCTCTTGTGGCTGTGGTGTACTTGAGTGTTGTGCACGAGCGCGGAGTGCGTGAAGGCATCTTCGAACGCCCCTCCGCGAGCCCAGAACTTCGTCGCTTCTACGCGGAACCCTTCTCGAGCAGGACCATGCCTGTGTCACTCTCATGCTTTGGGTCAGTAAAGCTTGTGGCGCTTCGCGCGAAGCCTATCACGGTGTTTTGTCTCGATCTGTACGTAACAGCGGCGTACGATTTATTATCGCGGTAGCAAACGTCGATTTCTCTCTTGGACAACGGTGCCACAGTGCGATGTTGGAGTTTCGCGGCACTGTGGGGTGGCGAACAGGTTCGGTCCGTCCTCGCTGGCGTCTGCTCGTCGTGTCCCTCGTGTGGATGCGCTTGGGAGACGGACGATCCGCGGACATGTCGTCACGTGATCAATCCGTCCGCGGATCAGTCCGTCGTGTGAATCAGCCGACCATACCAGTATCGTGCTCCTCGAAGCATTTATTACATTGAAGAACTGGTCAGGCCAAGGTCCTCGTGCGGGTTTAATGTTTGCACGTACGAACTCGCGAAGCGTCGAACTCCGCCAGTCAAAGTCAGCCTAATCCTAATCTTACCGACCCAAACGCAACAAAATCTGCGCAAGCTCGACATGAAGGGCCGAAGGAAAAGCTTTTAGGGCGTTTAGAAGCTGCCCTTTATTTCACCAACTTATTTAATAATATAATAGGGGTTCACTTTAAGTATGTTTTAGTTACTTATAGTTGAACGTGAGCGCGTTGGTTTTTTCATAACTTGTTGCAAGAAAGAATAAGCAAAAAGGACGGACAAGGACGGACATCTTTCGACTTTCAAAACGTAGTGTTTTTATTATGATGGTATCGAGATCGGACTGTGAAGAGGGGAAAGGAAGGAAAAAGTGAAAGAAGGAAAGGGAGGGAAAGGAAAGAATGAAACAGAAGGAGAGGGGGAAGGGGAGGGTAGAAGGTTGGGGCTTCAGGAGAGCGAGGATCTGTTAGCCTAGTACGGCAGAAGTCGGCATAGAAACTCAGGAAGTTGTTAAGCCCATTATGAATTAGGAGGGGTGGGAGAGTGGTGTAGGGAAGGGGAGTCATCTTGGGATACAGAGCGGCGCCGCTTCGCCGCATTATTCAGTGAGCAAGGGCCCCCGGGCCGCGTCAAGGCCGCCAGTTGGGGGCGCAGATAAGCCGCCTCCCTCTCCGAAAGGACAAGCGAGGAGACAATGTTTTGAGATGCCTGCTGCATGGCATATGGCTTCAGTACTACGCAGCGTCTCTATTGAGCCCAGTCTGCGTTGTGAAACTGGGCTCACACGGCGACACGCCTCTATGACGGAGAATGGGATGCTGGGACTCATGTCCCCTTTTTTTATTTCCCCTGTACAGTTGCGCCTTGCCTGTCATTCACGCAGCGGCCCCATGTCGACCGATGTACTGCCGGTACGCAACGACAGGGCGAATTGAGTACACGCGACCCGTTGGTGCAGGGAATGAAGCCTGTTGTGTGTCTTTTGCACACCCTGCTCGTGAACGGCGCTGGGGTCGTTCACGCAGGCGGCACATGGAACCTGTCGGAACCGGCATGATCCGGCCACATCGACATCGTACCGGCGGGCCGCTGCCCGCGTATGCGTCGTGGTTGTGGTGGTAAGGGATTACCGCAAGAACTTTTTTGGTCGGGCAGTCTGGCACGGTCGGGGTGCGGCCCGGAGACTCAAGATTTTAAGGAATGTCGCAAGGAGAGTCGCGAGGATAGCCCGCCTTCTGGAAGGGCAGATCAGATTTGGGCGGTTGAGCTGGTGTAGCGTGGGGGCACGATGTTGGCACGGGTGAGGGAAAGGAGGGATCTTACAGGTCCCGAGCTTCGTTGTGCTTTTGAATGGTTGCTTCCGGAACGGTAGCTCGTGGAGCTTCTTAGACCGCTGCTGGAAACCCCAGCAGAGTCCATTGGGATTGGTGTTGAGGCGCAGATCGAGGAACTGCAATTCCCCGTCGAAGGGTCCTCTCTGGTGAACTTGAGGCCTTGGAGAGTGGGTTAAGAAAACCTGCTCGATTGAAGCGGAAAGGGTGCCGGGGGTGTGGAGTACGAGGTAGTCGTCAACGAACCGGAATACCTTGGTTCCCGGCGCCTTGACGCCGAGCTCCCTCTCCACGAGCCAGGTCCACCGTTGACATGTAGAATTGCGCTTAGAACAGGGGCCAGGCAGGACCCTATGCAAACGCCGGACTTCTGCCTGTAGATGTTTCCCTGGTGTTCTACAAGGGTGGATCTTAGGTATACGTCGACAAGCTGCAGGAACGCCTCGAGTGTGATGCCAGTTGAGTTTTGGAACCTTGGTCACTCCGGATTGCGTGACAGCCCGTTCAATGCAAGCCATCAGAATCCACCAGAATCACCTAAATATGGGAATTTTTTTTATGCCAATTTAAAAAAAGAAGAAAGAAGGTTATAACATAATTTTAGACAAACCCCCAGACTGGGAAAAGATGCATTGCCGTGAAAGCCAATCACCACATGCTGGTGAAAAGACTGCCAAATGAGGCAGTTTCCATGCACTTTTTCAATGTGGTTGTAAAGTTCATAGCAAAATTTCGAAATTTATCATAAAATGAATCAGTCACAATTAGTGGGATCGAATTACTACTTGCACGGCTCTGATCCTCCCCTGTTACTGATATTGATATTATTTATTGCACTTGACAGGTAAAAATACACAGGCGTGCTGGTGTTGGGGGAAGGCTGACGCCCATGCACTAGTGTGCCCACAACACCGACCTATGCACTCTTACAATATATATACATTTGTACAAAAGAATAATAATAAAAAAAAGAACTACGTGTGTTTACAACACCGATTTGTGCACTCTTACAACATGTATATGTTTGTACAAAATGGTGAAAAAAAATAAATAGATAAAACAAGTAGGTAATTAAGTTAGAAGTAAAGGGGAAAAGTTTTAAACACCGTTAGGGGGTCACGGAGGAGCGTCTGAGCTGCTTCTTTCGCCTCTTGGGGATCAGAGGGAATGTGTTCGGTGAGGTCTGGGGGAGTCCCCTCCAAGCGTAGCTGCCCTCAGCAGGCAGGACTCCCATGCCGTAATGTTCGGGACATCACAGGCTGCAGTCTACCTGTTCTTTTGTTCATTCTGGGGGCATCATAAAGTTCCTGTTGCTTTGGTCATGATCCTGCAGAACAGCCGGACAGATGCTGCTTGCTGTTGCTGGTTCAGGCTCCTCCAGGCAGCAGTTTTTAGGAGGTCACCAGAGGGTACTTCCCTGTAGGGGAGTGGGACTGACGGCGGGGAAACACTGTGGCGGTAGTAGGTGTAGGCGGCACGCCGTTGCACTGCTGTAGTGTGGCTTGGAGATATTTTTGCTGGGGGTACCAATGTCACAGCTGAAATCTGCTGTGAATACTTCATGTAGTGTCCAAAATGGTAGTGTTTCAGGAGACTAGCCCAAACTTGTGCTTTTAGACAGCACTTTCCTTGAGCTAAGTGCTCTCAAAACAAAATTCCAGCCTAGTGCGTCATTGCATGTTTGCAATCTGTAGCACAGATAGTCTATAATGGCACTCTTTCAGATATTGTGCACCGATTGTTGTAGGCATGCTAAACAAATACCCGTATTGTTTAGATTGAAACACGTATGAAAACAGATTTCGTGGAGACAAGTTTCGTGAACAACTTTTCCTAGTTCGTGGAAGCACGTTTCATGGGCACATTTTTCGACTTTGTTGCGTTTGGGGACACTGCCACCTGCAGCATTTCATTCTCAAAGTCTGGAAGCCGCCAAATACTAGTGCATAATTCACTGAGGCATACTTGCCTAAGCCTTGGGGCTCTCTCCTCCTCTCTCTGCCCCCCGTAAATCAGGTGAGATGCAAAACATTTGCGACGAAGCATTGCAAGTTGTTTCAATGAACCGAATGCAGGAAACCTTTCAGTAAAACAAATTGTTGATGGAATGTTGCTTGTCGATGAAACGCCTGTCGATGAGACGCTGCTTAGAGAACCGATTGGCACTGGCCAAAGAATGGTAGGGCAGCTGATACCGTGGATGACGGTTTCAAGCTAGCCGAGTGCCTTTCGTGTCCTCGACTCTACAAGATTTCAGTTTCAAATATTGGGGCTGGAGAGTAATGAAAAACGAAGCTTGAAAGATACTTTACTACGCCACATTCTCAACTTAATTAAATTCAAAATGTTATCTGTTCCACTTGCCACAGGTCTTCTTAAACCTGAAGGCTTCCTGTTCTTCATTGAGCGAGGAAGACATGGGAAAATTGAGCGATGCGCTTGCTGAACTGCCAATCTGCAGTCGAGGGGCGTGCTAACCTCTCCTTGTACCGGCGACATGGTAAGTTGCTCGTGTTTATTAAATTTTCGTATGGCCTCTTATTATAATGATGGGTTATGAGTAGGGCTCCCTACAGTAGATGCCGATAAACCCGAGAATTAACCCTCGAGTCCGTTTTGTCAAGGTTGGTGAGAACCAGAAAACCCTAAATTTCAGCTGTCATTGAATCTATAAAACCCGAGCTTCGTGCCAGAAAAACACTAACATTATTTACATCTTTATTTGGTGATCCAGAACATGGCCCCTAGTGAACTGTCGGTGTGGTTGCCTGTTTCTTTGGACCCGCACAGCTTATCTCGTTTCCTTCCCTTATCGGTACGGGGACGATTTCTGAGCATTCGGGTCAAGCGTATGCTCACTGAACGTTGGGGGAGTCCCGCGCCCGTGCCCCATTTTCTTTGGACGAACCCCGACGAACCCCCAATTTTCATTCAACGTTGAAAATGGACAACAAAAAGCATTTAATCTGCAGAGAGAAAAAAAGCAAACTCGAAAAAACACTTCCGAATTCTAAGAAAAATAAATCCCGAAGAAACAAGTTTATTTTTCTTCTAATCTCGAGGGTGTTTTTCGGGGTTTATTGTTTCCCTTGGATTTGGAGTTTTTCCTTATTAATGTTTGGTGTCGGACGAAAGAGCCGAGTTTACTGAGGCTCGTGTTAATGCGATCCGACACAGGCATGAGTTCCCCAACCACTAGGAAACGTACAAGTGTGATGCGAATATTTAGAAAACATTCTTGTACCAGTGACAAAAATAAATGGGATATGATATGTTTTTCTGAAGCAAGAAGGAGCTCAGTGGACATGCAGCCAATTGGGGGGCTGCATGCCGGCCGTCAGCACAAAATAGAGGTGTAGACAAAGATTTTCTTGTTGCGAAGCTGGGTGTTTCTTTTTCAAGGACAGCTCCGATTCAGAGTTTTCCGGTTTTCTTTTTTATAAGACCGAAAACATGGAACTCTAGAGTCATGAGTAGTGGGTTTCCTTTTTTAGTATTTACCGCAACCCCAAAAATGAACCCCGCAAGTCAGTTTTATTAAAATGGGGGTGGGGGGAGGGGGGAACCGAAAACCCCAAATCGGAGCTTTCTTTGAATGAGAAAATTCCAACCTTCACAGGCACAAACTTTTATCCAGACCTAGGTGAATGTTTAAAGTGGTTTTACAAGTGGGACCACTTTATTCTAAATAGCCCCCTTTATCTCTAGCTGGTCTCCACGTTACATCTAAGTGGCCCCAGTTTACTTCCAAATGATCCCACTTTGACTCGGATGTTATTTTAAATTTTGTAGACTATGCACTGAACTGCCTGTGAAGCTTTCTTGGGAAGCCACACCCCCGGTACCAGGACAATTATACGGATCACGTGCACATCCCTAGGGGTTGTGGAATCATATGCCCTTGTCTTGTTTTCTTTGGCACAAGCCTGATAAGTGCCAAATTTTTGTTTGACACCGCAAGACTCTAAATTTTTGAGGAAAAAAAAAAAGCACTCTCCAAAACACAAGCTCTTAGTTACGAGAAAGAATAGCCCAAGGCAGAAGGAATGTGGACTCGTGACAAGGTTCCACAACACATTGATCTACTCTAGTGCACGTTGTGCTCGTGAGCATGCTCCCGAGGCATATCTGGCTCCACTAATATTAATGCGAAGGCATTAACTGTCCCATGGAGCAAACTGACGTCATCAGCTTGAAGCATGAAAACGGCACCTATACCCGCTTTCACCTCAAAAACCGTAGTAAAACAAGTCCGGCTCCTCGCGGAGCCTTACTCTTTCCCCTTTTTATGTGGATAATTAAGATATATGTAGGTGAATTTTTGATTATACATATGTTACCTTATCAACACGTACACGTTCCAAACGCCAAAAGCATCCCTTTTTCCTTCGATAACCAAATCTCGTAAGAACTACTTCGCGCGCAAAGAACACTGCGCAAAACTTGCTTTTTTTTCTTGAGGTGAAAATGGGTATAGTTTCCCTGATTCCAAAGGTCCCATTGGCTGGCGCACGGTGACGAGGCTCCCATTGGCCGCTGTGCGCGTCAGTTTCAACGACCGCTGCCAGGTGGCGCTGTGTGTCCATGCCGCCAGCGCGCCGATAAAACTAACCGCCGCAACCCCATGCCACTACGGGCCCCGCGCCGGTTAAAACGAACACGTTGGCTCGCGCTTGGAGGCTTCTGCTCGTCTTGCTGCCGACCAACATGCAGTCGCCTCCATCATCCACATCATCAAAGGTGCTTCTGTTCGTCTCGACGCCGGCGAACATGATGCCGCCACCTACATCAGCATCGCAACATTGCACTCTGGCATCTCATGCTGCATTGCTGCATTCACAACTCATAAAAGTGCTTAGGTGTCTTCTGACTTTTTTTGAGAAGTGGCAATGGCATACAGCCCACAGTAATGGTATAACGTGCACATTTGAGACAGTGGCACGCACATATTTTACGAGAGGGCTAGGCTTGGTGCGCTAGAAAGAGATGACAGTCGGACACAAGCTTCGGTCGGTTACAGCCAGAAAATGAATAGGGTGAACTCAAGTGTGACACCAATTGAAGACCCTCGATGCAGTCTAGATGTTCACCAAACTAAGTCCAGTGCACTGTGATTCCTTACGGTGGTCTTTCATAAAGTTTCTTAGCCATGCGTTCTGGCCATAATGCATGTACACATTAAAATCCCCCTGCAATGAGAAGTGGGGTGTCCCGTGACGTCAGTGTCGCATAATGTGACCGCGCCATGCGACGTCCCAATGTTGTATGATCACGTCACGGTGTCTGGTGAGCCCATGACTTCCCGACCCCACACGAAGCACATACGGGAATTTACTGCAAAGCCTTGCCAGTAACTGCTTCCGCCTTAACACAAAGCACTAGGAGCATCACAAACAGCGGTAACATACAATTGTTGAGTTCATTTTCTAATTCACCAGCATCACAAACGTACGAGTGAGAATTTTTGTTACTGTTTCAGGAGTGCACTTCAGTTATCAATCAGTGTGCTGTCTGAGAGTTTTTTTGTTTTTTTTGCTGTATCTTATTTTTTGCAAGATGGGATAGGCAAAGCAGTTTCTTTTGTTGCTCTGTCCATTTATGCCACTGCTTGGAATCAAGCAATGTCATTCATATTTTGCAATCTGCTATTTTTAAACAGCACATACATGGTCGTTCCTCTGTCACAAGCATTTTAGCTCGTACATTTGAAGTTGGTATCGATAATGGGACACTTTCCAGTCACTGCGAGAATGCACCAAGAGCATGGACCAGCACACATGGAATGCATACCACCTGGTGAGCAACCGTGCGAGGGCAGTCTGCTACAGCACCAGGCAGCAGCAGTTCCATGCCAAAACAGAAATGACCATTAACAAGCTGGTCTGGTCTTCTGACCAGCAGGTATGCTCATTTTCTCTCAGTTCTGAGACTTTTACTGTTGCACTCTGGCTGCTCGTTTCCTGGGGAGTTCTATTTGTCCAAACTCTTGTCAAGTAGTAGCATAATTACTACTTTTTGTTTGTAAATGTGCTTATGTGATGTGCTGTGGCATTTTGCTTTTTAAAGCATGCATCTGTGCTTCATGCCACTTTACTTTCTTCCTATAAGCATCATTCTTTCTTTTTATAGTGTGTGTTTTTATGTCTTCCTAGTCTTTGAAAAACATGCTAACCAAGGCTCTTATTTTCTCAAATTTTTTATTATTGCTCTATTTACTTGGGGAGTGAGCATGGCAGGGTGTGTCTTTTGAATGTCGGACCTCTAGCACGCGCTCCATGCCTTCCGACATGCTTTGGCTGTGCGCGTGCGCTCGAGATGCACGAGACGCCGAGGCACTGCTGAAGGTGGGAAGCTCAGGCTGAAGGTGGGACAATTGAAGCTCCTCCCTGCTGTTCTCACCTTATCACTGACTATAGTGTGAATTGATTTCATTCCCTCATCCCGGAGAAGGCTTTTCATAAGCGCAGTGATGCGATTGCTTGTACCATTTGTAGCCAAACTGTGCTAAAGTGCTTACCCTGCTACACCCTGCTACATTTGACCAAAACTGTGAGAAATTTGTGCCAACATTGCTCCAGAACTTAAGTTCACTTAAATATTACTGAAAATATAACAGCTGCAGGCCTTGCTACCGGGCCAAATTGTTAGGGTAGGCTTGTGCAGGTTGTCAGGAATTTCGATAATCGCCTCAAATAACATACTCTTCAATTTGATTTCGCACCAAGCACTGACAGTACTCGGAAGTTTCGCAGTAAGTCTTGTGGTCTGTTCTGGTGGGTTAGTTAGGTTTGTTGAATGCGCTTCTCACCGCATATTGGTGTACTGCAGTGAAGCGACAATTGACAAACTAGGCATCGTGATGTTGCGTGTCTTGCTTCGCCACAGTGCACCCATGTGCTAAGGAGAAAGGTACTCCTCCAGAGCGAGACGTGGTGCAAGAAAGTATATATCAGGGGTGGCCAGGCTGACCGGGCCTAAGAGCCACAAACAAAACCACTCGTCTTCCAAGAGCCGCCTGGAATAGGAAAATGCAGAAAAGGAAAAGGGGGGGGCACTCTAAACCTTTTTAGAGCAATAAATGAAACTTGAACTACTTTAGATCTATCAGAGTCAAAAGCAGTCCAACTGTACGTAAGCTAACAGTAGCACAAGACTACCAAACCGCATTGTATGTCTTTCAATTTTAAACGCGTTCCTTTTCTGTTCTTGGGTAAGTGCTCGTGTGACCGGGAGGGAGGCAGAAAAGGCTGGGGGGGGTGATAGGTTTTTTAAGGAGCCGCAGGCCACACCTTTAACACGCAAAGAGCAGCAGCTTGGCCATTCCTGGTATATATGAACTCTTTTGTAGGTATATTTTTATGCTTTGTTTTTGTCTGAATTAAGGATTGCAGTTTTGTTACAACCTCAGAACTTGAAGGACACATAAATATAGGTGCTCAAAATGATTGTACTTTGACATTTGTTTAGTGGGGTTTCATACCTAAAATAATCATTCATGGCAGTTTGTGCTGTCGCTTCATTAGTCGTCTTTTTGTTGCCGTGTCTAGGTGCTACCATGCAGCTAACACACTAGTGTTTGTTCTCCTCCTAATATTTGCCGCTCTCTCATCCTCACATCAGCAGTGATATAAATGAAAATGAAGTGTGTAGTTATGCTCCAAAAGCTCTTTTTGCTTCTCAAAATGAACTTTTGACTGCTCCAATAGCTGCTCCAAAATGACTATGACCAATCGCATCACTGTAAGCGGTATTATGAGGCCATTGGTAGTGCAAAATGTCCCTAGTTTTTCTCGCATGTTTCACCTCCTTTTTTTAATGGGGCATCAGCTGCCGGCTTCCACTTTTGTTCAAGGGAGTGTGTGGGCTGTATCACGTGGAACTGTGATGTCAGTCATGTGACGTCATGGACATCACGTGAATTCACACACATAGCATGTGCCCAGGCCATTCACAATACATTCTGTGCTCCTCGGTCTTTGTCAGCACAATCGAGCCAGTGTAATTTGTTTCTCTTCGTTCCAGGCAAGAGCAATGTCTGAGTTTGAGCGTAGCCAGCTCAGGGTGAGTGAGAACCAAGAGGAGCTGATGGCTCAGCAGGAGAAGCTCAAGAGCTCCCAGCAGAACGTTCAGGTCTTTGTGGCTGAGAACCTCAAGGAGCTGACCATCGAGAAGGCCCTCATTGCTGCGGGCCAGCGGGAGCTTGCCCGCATGACCGACAGCATCCGCAAGAAGCTGGGTCTGTTTTCCCATCGGTTCCAAAACCTTGTTGTTTGTTATGATATCAGCATGTGCCCGAAAAAAGATTTACAGTGTTTGATTCGCCGCAAGAACAAACTATGTATTGCACAGAGCTAATTTTTACCCAAATGTAGCGTTTGTGGTCCAGACAGATGCAAAAGTTTCAGAACTAACGCTATCTTATTCAAAAGTTGCAAGTAGTTTTCTGAAAGTTTCAATGAAAAAATGGGAGCCCATTCCCGGTTGCTGACGTCATTCATCTTTCCGTGTATTCATGGGCGTTGTTGGCTGCCACTTTCCCATTGCAGATTTACGAAAATCGCTTATCACTTTTGCATTGGGCAGCGACACTCTGAAATTTTGGCATTTGGTCTGGACCGCTTGCGCTACATTTGAACAATGACTGAGCATTTGGCTGTGCATAGTTTATTTTTGAGGCAAAAACAGCACTGTACATTTTTTTTTTTCAGGGACACCCTATAGTGTAATTTAGTTCTGCAAAGTTTGCTCCTACCATGCATAGTTCTGAGTAGGCACGTCTCATTTTTAGGGCAGCTTTTATTTTTTTCTTTGTTGACAAAAGCAATATTCACACTTCAATAACACACTTTTGTAACGGAAGAGTGTCACATTAGGGCTGCGTCAGTGTTTGGCTGGGACACGTGTCCTTGCCGATCGAACGAGAGTCCCAGCCAAATGCCGACGTAGCATGCGTTGCCAATCTGTGTTCTGCACTAGCCTCTGTCGGTGACATAGAATATCAAGCGTATGTAGGCGATGTAGAAAACCTAACACTACGGCCTAGTTATGCGCTCTCATGTGTGGTGGGAAAGAGTGTACAAGAGGCGAAGTGGAAGAGAGAAAGCTCATGCTTTGGAGGAAACTGGGAGATGTAAAGTAGTGCAAGTCTTGAAAGCTGAGATGTGCAACCGCAAGCTACACAAACTTTGATCTCCACTCCTGCTGGAGCGCTAGCTTTAGCTGGGAGATGCTACTCATGATGTTTGTGCCATCGAGGTGCAGATGGTGTACCAAGTCTGTCTGTGCAACATCACCGCAATGCAACATACAATATGTTCATGTGCAAACAGTGGATCTTGAGTTCGAAGAAAATGGTCGTTTTGACCAAATAGTTTCTTAATCATAGGTTAAATAGTTTTTTTCCAAGCCTTTTGCTACTGTTGTACCATGCTTAAACAGGAACCCATCAATACCCGGGAAGGTTGTTCCCAATTAAGCTTCCCCTTGCCCATTTAAAACTTTAATGCAACTATATTTATGAACTGTGACATCAGAAAGTCCGATGCCTTGGGATTACAAGTGAATGTCAGATTTTACATAAAGTTAAACCTATGGAGATGCAAGCTATATATACTTGAGTGGATTTACGAATCTCTATATGCAAATATTCTTTCTTTATTCTCGAATTTGAAAAAAAAAAGAAAGAAATAATAGTATCCCAAATGATGAACGCATGCGTTGTCAGGGCATTTCCGCCTAACCTATACTCTCACATAACAGCCACAGTTTAATTTTTAAAGTTTTACTGCAATGTAGATATAACATTTATAAAGTTTTAGTTTTATATTTTTAAAGGGCAACTCTGCTTAATTCCAGAAATTTCAGGATTATGAGTGATTTCACATTAATAAGCCCTTGTACAAGTGCGTATTACTTGTTAACAAATTTTAAAACCTGGATTTAACAAATATATACATTTTCGTGAAGCATCATTTGCTTTGCAAAAAATGGTATATATTTAGTTAAATCATAATTTAAACATGACCGGAAACCGAAACTTCAGCTCCGTTGGAGCAACATTGGCCTTGGGCTGCGAAAAACATGGCTATCAGGTGGTACAAGCGGTCACGTGATCTTCTCCGCGACAACGGGCGGGATCGGGGTGGGCCAACGTTGGGACCAACGTTGTTAGATTAGCTCAGTCACGGAACTGCTCATAGACGTTCCATGCACGAGCAGTACCCTCCTCACTCACCACGATTCGCCTCCTGTTGTTAGACGTGCCGGACGGCTGCTTTGGTAACTGCAGTGTATCCTATGGGATACATGCATTTGGAAGCACAGCGTCTAGATGGCGTTCCACCTTACTCTATGGAAAACACAGTTTGAAAACAGAAATCTAGATGGCGCTTCAAATAACTGGAGGCGGACTGAAGTGAGTGAGGAAGGGGTACCCGCTTCCGCAGGAGTTTCACAAGTGAGGTAATCTAGTAACAATGGTTGGGGTGTGTGCAAAGCGCCATTGTCGTCTGCACTGCAGTCTTTGCCACGTTTTGGTGTCTACGACATTCGACATGTCTGCGCACATAGTGTGAACGAAACTCCGAGAGACAATAATCACAAACGGCGAGACGACAACGGGGTTAGCTATGTGGGAGGCAGCGGTAATGGCCGGACAAATGCTGAGCACTGCGCAGTCGACCTCTCACGTGGACGTCTCTGAGCGCGGAGAGGAGATGGTGCTGACGTCACCTGTTACGCTTGCTCGGATAAGTAAGAACAGACAAAAAGTTGCAATGTTGGTGACATTGAGCTCAATGTTTGCTACGTCAACACCGTAGCAGTGACTGCGCTGTTGATTGCACCTCAGTTTGCCCGCTAGAGTCGGCTGATTTCGGCAACTTGGTGCGTTCAAAGTTTGCCGGACCATTTAAGAAACATTTAGACAGAACTGGATCGTAATGTTTGGTGCGTGGTCTTCCTAGGTGATACTGAAGAGGACTGCATTGTTTTTCAAATTACAAAATTGAAGCGGAGTTGCCCTTTAATACACCAGGCACGTGCGAGCACCATCCTGCTTTGAAAGCGTGCTTTCCTACCAAGCACACAATTGCAATATTCATACTTTTCCAAGTGTTGATCGCAGCAGGTTAAGTGCACCTCTTGCCAAGCACCCATGAACTGTGGAGAAGCGACAATTGCGGTGGTCGCTCTCGCGGGTGTTGCTTCTCCACATTGCAGCCGTGCTCAGTGTAAGAAGCACGCTCAACCGGGCTAACCTGCTGCAATCAGCAGTTCGAAAAATATTAATATTGCAGTTAATCTCAAAGCAAATATTGAATAGCAAAATATTAAAAACTACTATTGAATATTGACGCAACACTAAAACTTAGACTTCGAGAGAAAGGATCCATTCACATTCTGATAGGCTAGCTCGCTGGTGCACAACTAAAAAATTGGGCGGGCCAAAATTATGTATATTCAAAACTGTGCGGGCCACACCTAGTGCAACGTGTTGCATATTTGGCTGCGGTCAGGCTTCCGATACCAGGTGTCATCGCTAGTGATGCAAAACTATCGATAAATTGAGTATAGATACTATCGATAGTTTTTCCAAAACTATCAATAGTGTCGCAGAACTATCGATAGTTGACTATCGATAGTTTTTTTTACTATCGATAGTCAGATTTCTGGTAGTACAGTATCAAGACTATCGACAGTACTATCGATAGTTTTGCACCACTAGAGCGCACAAAGTTGCCGCACCGCCACTCGCCTCCCTTCCTCCTCTGTTCGCCCAAACTCCCATCTTTGTCATCACTGAAAGCTAAAGCAAAGTTGGATGGTAAGTGCTTGGGCTAGTTGGTGTCCCATTTGAAAAAATAAAGAGAGAAAAAGAGAAGAGGGGGCGACACAAACTACTTGTGTCGCAAAGCTATTGATAATAAACCGTCGACAGTACTATCGATAGGCTACAATAGTCGACTATCGATAGTTTTCCGATAGTTGATTAACAATAATTTTTCGATAGTCGACTATCGATAGTACTATCCATAGCTTTTTGATAGTCGACTATTGAACTATGAATAGTTTTTCGATAGTCGACTGTCGATAGTACTATCGATAGTTTTTACAGCGAAGCTGTATACCTATACCAGCCAAGGAAATTTTCGTGTCGTTGGCGTTGTGAGCAAAAAAACTCCCGGCGAACAATTGAAGGCAAAACAGCATATCTCCTTTGAAATCAGGCATACAGCATACAGCTCAGTATTCATTTCAATAAAGAAAACCACATGATGGATGATAAGGCGCATTGTGACCAATAGGAACACCCTCCCATGCATTCCGGTAAAGATTAGGTTTGCAGCTGCCTCAAAAAGGTTGACGTCATTCGAAGCCCTCGTGTGGAGTGCAAACTGCATAGTGGATGATAACGGCACCTGCAAACAATGCGAAGCATGTTCCTTCTCCCCGCATGTGTTTCCCGGTAAAGATTATGGTTGTGTAAGCTACTCCGAGTGGAAAAGTACCCAACAGCATAGAAATCACATAGTGACGTCACCATGTTTTCATATATAAAAGGGAGACCGGTTGTAGCAATGGACCACACCACACCCGTGATCATTATCGGGGACTTTAACGTGGATATATCAAAACCACAAAACAAGTGGTTTATCCTATTCGATCATGGAAGAGTTTGCACTCATGTGCTTCACCAATGCAACTCAACCAACCACATTCATGGATCATGCATTGATTTAACCTTAGCAAAGAATATCTCTACAGTGAGAACTGAAAATCTCAATGTGTATCACACTGATCATAAACTAGTCATGAATGTCGTTGTGAAGTAATAAAGGGTGTGGTTAAGTACATTTCATTTGTCTCTTGGTTTCACTCTTTGTAGAGCCACGTGTGAATTTTCAAGTAACGTCGCAATGGGTAATCGTTGTGGGTGTCGTCTACAGCTTTGCTGTCCAACCACCTTCACAGCGTGGATTGAAGCCACAGTTTTTTTACTATCGATAGTGGGGTTTCTGGCGACTATTGATACTATTGTTAGTACTATCGATAGTTTTGCACCACTAGTCATCGCACTCTTTGCCGTCTTTAGCACATCTCGCAATGTCATGTCCGTCATGGCAGATCAAGTTGAGAGTCATCAGTGAGAAGGTTTGCTCACAAACATAAGTGCTCCCGAAAAGTGACGACAGTTTCAAGGCGTGGTCCACCAGGTTTCTGTACTTGTTCTTGTCCAGGTTTTTCTAGAACTCGTGCAGCTGAGATTCGCGATGCATCGTCTTCAGCGCTGGTGGACACTGGAGGTCGATTAGCTCCAGTTGCATCGTCGGATCGGAGTCCTCCGACTCGACGATGCAACCCCTAACTATCCCAACAGGAAGGGAGAGGCTTGATAGCTTTTGTGGTGAAAGAGAGAAGGGGATCTGTTGAGGGAGAGCAAGAAGTTTTCGCGTTCCATGTACAGACATGTTGAGACAGAACCACATCATGGACAGGGACGGCTGCTTATGCTGTTTTATTGTTGTCAGCAGGACTTGTGGAGAGGGAAAATTTGAACTGAGAAATAGTAGTTCCTTTGCTGAAAACTGAGAAAAGTAGGTCACAGGGTTTCACTGCTGCGTTCCTAGCGGAGTGAGCGCTCGGTGGTTTGAATGGCACAGTGCGCAACTTTCTGCACTGAGCCAGGCCACGGGCCACTAGAAAAGGGCGTGCGGCCCGCAGGCCATATGTTGTGCACCCCTGGGCTAGGTGGTGTCTAAACAGAATGTTGCATGCTTTCTATCAAAGTAAGCTATGAACTCACGATGATGTGGCTAGTGCTGTTGCTTGCATATGATTCAAAACATGTGTACTTCATGCTGTTTAACCATGTCGATATTCCTTGGCCTAGATGCTGCCAGCAACATAATGCTCACCAATGAGCAGCAGCGCCAGATTAGCCACAAGCAGCTCGTGCAAGATCTGTCCACGGTTCAAGAGTATGCCAAGTTTCTCCAGGAGAAATTGGGTAAGCGGCTCGATCTTCATTTGCTCGGTGTCACTAACCACAATGGGCCCTTTCCCAGAATCACCAGTATATTATCCTGAACGTGTAGTGCTTGTGCCATTGCCATTTTCAAACCTATGCATATTCTTTTAATATTAAAAGAGAATATCACTACATTGTAGACTGGAGAATTTTTGCTGAAGTAGAGCATAATCTCTAAGGGCTCCATCCCTCTCCAAGCCCTCTGTGTTGTTTTGGCATTCAGGTCATATATCAACCTTGTGGTGAAGGAAGAACTTGAAAAGTGTGCCCAAGCAGTGTGCATAAGGACTTCCAGTGTCGAGTTGTTGGTGCAGTGCAACACATATGTTGGATATAAGCACTTAGTCGTCTTTTGTCTCGATCTCCGTCTACTGGCTGAACCCAAGTTCCGGTCATTGAGTCTATTTGGATTAGCAAGCAATGAATTGAAGAAGGATTACTGCCTACCATTGACCTACAAAACAGATGGTGCCTGAAAAGAATACAATACCCTGTCGTCATTGGTATGGCAATGGTTATTAAACTACAAGCTGGGCCACTAGATGGCATTGATTTTTAAAAGATCTGTTAAATTGTCTCGGCATCCCTCATATTTTGCACTTGCCTCTTCTGCTCCACAGACATCGGTGCTAAAGACCTTCACAGTCACCACAAGGAGACCTCGATGCAGTTTGAGGACACGCTGAACAACCTGTCGAAAATAAATGTGAGCATTGAGTACCTGCAGAAGATGGTTGAGGAGACCAGGGTTGAGCTCGGCGACAAGCTGGGCTGGGTGGTACGCTACCTGCATGGCTCCGGTGAGAACTGTTTTTTTATCTTGTCACTAATTGAACATATGAAATTCTGAAGGGCCATTCCAATCTGGAAGGCCTGCTTATTGTGACGGTGCTTTTAATTGCTCAAATACTTTTCCTAAGCTAAATGGACTTGCCCTGAAAAACATACACACACACATGTTAACGCCTTATATGAAGTGTTTTAACCAGAGGCAGACTTTGCATTTTACTGCCCTAGGCATCCTAAGCTACTTTTAAAATTTTCTGAAGTAGCTAGATTTGGAGCTAGAATTCCCAAAATAGCTAAAATCAAAGCTAAAACTAAAAAGAAAAAAAATTAATTTGGGTGCCGTAAAAAATTGGACACCCCAAAACTTTTTGTTGAAGGATAAGGGGTAGACCTCAAAGCAAGCTGCCTTGTGGTCTGGACCGCGCGTAGGGACACAACCGCATGCGATGATCGCTGAGAAACAAAGACGTTTATTTGCGCGCTTTCGAACGCGACTGCGGAGGGCTGGCGCTGCTGCTTGTGCCAGTAATGCACATGACAATACCGCAGGCCACATCTCTCTTTCCTTAATAAAAGGAAACAAGTCTGGAACTAAAACCTTACACTCTTTGTAGTGACGTGGCTTGCAGGGCTGCCTTGAGCTTCTCTATAATGCTACGGATTGAGATCCCGAAGGCTGTGCCGTCGTTGCTGCCATTGTTGTGGGGTTGTGGCAGCGGATATGCCCTCCGTTGCGCCAAAGCTGTTGTCCATCTTCGTTCGCCACTATGTAGGATCTGGGTGCAGGGTCGTCTGTGACCACTGAGAGGTCTGTCTTTCGAACACCGAGACCGTCGATCTAGGGTGCAGACGCTCCAGACGTCTTGTACCTTGGTTGTAGTATGTCTGTTGGTGCATGGCTTATCTCCTTAAGTCTTGCAGTCATTTGCTGAGGTGGCACTGTCTCAGGCTCTGAAAGCTTGCGGTGCATAGGCAGCCGTGTCTTCGCCCTTCTTCCCATCTGGATGACATCTCCTACGCCTTGTTGGTGTGACGTCCCCGTAGGAAGGGGGAAGCCACAGTGTGGCTGCACCTCAGCACATCCGATGGGATTCGTCGTCAAGGAGAGACAGCACCCCGCGGCATCGATTACGCAACAATTATTTATATGCAGCAAAGGCAACAGCCATCTGGTGACGCCAAGGGGGCACACGCGGACACCCGCAAGAATAGTAGTAACGCGACAGGCTCCAAGGGCATTGACACACGGATACCCGCAAGAATAATAGAGCAACTAAGTCTACATGCACAGCAGGCTCAGAGTTTCTATAACGGCACAACACAGCACTGTCAAAGTTCCGACGCGCTGCCAGGGAGCCAAAATATAAACAGTAACCTTCCTGCTGCGAGGTCAGTTCAATATAACGCTGAAATGTTCCAAGTGGCGGCAGACGAACTCACAAACTCTTGCTCGGCCGATTGTTTCGCTGAGGCTTGTGCTGTGTCCGCTCTCTCTCGTTGGACCCGGCTACTTCGTTCTTGCACTCCGGTTTCTTGTCGCCGCACTCCGACAGGCCCCTTCTTCCCCGTCTCCCCTCTGAACGTCTCTCCTTGCTCATGCGGCCGCTCCCCACGTCTTCTCTCCAGCGACCGGTTTTCTTCCTCTCGACCGTCCCTTTTTCTCGGCGCTTCGAAGGTTGCCCGGTTCTCTTCCCTCGCCAGCTCACGGCCAGCCACGGCATCCACGTCACGCACACTTTCGCACATGCACTGTCTTTCTATCAGGGGTGAAGTTCATGATGAGGTCAACAGGGTTGTCACATTGGCTAGCATCTGCCTGCAACTTGAGGGGCTGCGTCTTGTCGTAGCATGCCAGAACCGATGCCTGTGATAGGGCTGTCCAAAGACGCTTAAAAGTTTCTTGCTGGGAGTCGGTCTAGACCCAAGCGTTTTCCTTCTTCAGCAGGTCTCATAAAGGTGCACTTAAAGGGGCCCTGCAATCCTATTTAAGCGTCTACCTTTTTTGCGGTTTCCACATCTCTTGTGGTTCGGGCAACCCAACAGGCACGGAGGGAGTAACTAAATATCAGTGCGTCATATTTTAACCAGACGACGCAAAAACCCTTCCTCCTACGGGGCGCCCCATGGTGCCAAACGCGCATGGCATGTGACGAAATCGTGACGTTGTTTGTCCTGGTCAGCTCCTGCCTTACGACTGGTCTGAGCCGCTTAAAGTGTTTTTTTTACTCTAAATACAAAATATAAGTGGCGCAAACTGTTTCAATTATTTGTGAAAGTAGTTTTTGTCCAGAATTTTAGATGAGAAAAGTAACAAATGTAGTTTAGAAAACACGGAAACGAGAAACAATGCGCAATGACCCGTCGATATACCCGCCACCAAGCGGTGGAAGAGGCCTCGCAGGCGCCCCACGCATGATTCCAAAGCGTGCTCGCTTCAGAATCTCTGAGGCCATGCTCGGCAAATTCTAGCCTACAATGCACGACGCCAACGGCACATTTTTCAACAAGTGAAAGTACAAATGTGTCTCCTCGCGAGAGCACAAAAGACCCGCCCAGACTTGCCTGGATCTTGAGCGTGGTCGAGTTGGGGCCGAGAGGCTTTGCCAGCGTGCTCCGGACACTTACGAGAAGTGTATGTTGGGACGCAGCGTAGGCAAAGAAGTATTCACATGGGCGCCCAAACTCTACTCATTAGGGAGTTTTCATAGATCGTTTTTGCCATCCCGCAATGCTCTCCGCAACCCACTACGATACCTGGAACTCTGCAGTCAAGGCCATCGGCACGCAGGTGCAGTAGCGGCTTCTTGGTTGCAGAGGGCTTAATAGAGGGGAAAATGCGGTCTATGAAAACTCCCCATTCCTATTTTCTAGTTCCACCCCTTTCCCGGGCAGCTCTCTTCTCCTCAGCCTCCCCTCCTTTCCCCATCTTCCCCTTCTTCACTCGCATTCCTCACTCACTGCGGTCCACGATCAAGGGGAATTCTCCAGCGTGGGAAAAGGGAGGACAGATTCGGTTAGGCCGTTAGGCTGGCTAGACCAGGTCTGTCGGGCAGCTGCGTGTGTGCGTGGTGTGATATGATCACCGCATGTCCTCGTACGGTACTACTCTAAGCTCCACACTTCTATCGAGGATTTGGAGCTCCAACTACGACAAACTCGGTAAATTCATGCCGGCAAGCGCGGTGGAGGGCTGAAGCAAGCAACAAGTCGTTGACGCACACGTGCTGCAGGGAAAGTGGCAATCAACGTAAGCCGCAACCCATTGGCCACCCAGGCCAGGACCAGGGACGTCATGAAGAATGTGATTTTTTGCTTGTTTTTGTAATTTTAATTTGCCTATAACTTATAAAATAAAGTGAATTTCGAGAAAACAAATGTTTCACTAAGTTTCTATGTTCAGTGCGCTCAGGATCAGTGCAAATTAAAAACCAGTAAAAAAGTTGTTGCCAGAGCCCCTTTAACTCTGACACATTCAGAATAAACCTGGCAACAAAGTTCACCATTTCCAGAAATGTCTTCAGTTCCTTTGCATTCTCTGGGACTTGTACTGCAAGGATGTCCTCTGCTCTGTTTAAGTCGATAAAGAGTCCTTTGTAGGTTAGCACGAATCAAAGGTAGCATACATCCGTTTTGCAGAAGTGGCACTTGGCAAAGTTCAGCTTGAGGCTCGCTTCCGTGGCACCGTTACAAGATGTTCTGTAGACGTCTGTCATTCTCTTCTTTAGTTGAACCCCACACCAGTATGTCATCCATGACCATCTCATTGCCATCGGGACCTTGGAGCACCTTGTGCATTGCTCTCTGAAAGACTTCTGGGGCAGTGGCAATTCTGAACGGCATCCAGGAATCTGTACCTTCCATAAAGAGTGTTCATGGTGCACAAGCAGAAACTGGGCCTGTCAAGTCGAATCTGTCAAAATCCTGTGGCGGCGTCTAACATAGAAAAGTACCCTTGGCACCATCGATGTTTGTCACTACGTCCTCCAGTGTCGGCATATGGAAATGTTCTTTCTTGGGTGCTTTGTTGAGGTCGACAGGGTTCAAGCATATTCTTATCTTATCTTTCTTGACTACAACTTCCGTCTGGCTGGCCCATTCAGTCGGTTCGGTAATGGAGGTTATCACTCCATTCGCTTTCATCCAGTAGAGTTCAGCCTTGACCTTGTCACGGAGGGCCAG
>JAZHYW010030120.1:0-30231 GCA_037355805.1 Ixodes ricinus
GTCTTTAGCACATCTCGCAATGTCATGTCCGTCATGGCAGATCAAGTTGAGAGTCATCAGTGAGAAGGTTTGCTCACAAACATAAGTGCTCCCGAAAAGTGACGACAGTTTCAAGGCGTGGTCCACCAGGTTTCTGTACTTGTTCTTGTCCAGGTTTTTCTAGAACTCGTGCAGCTGAGATTCGCGATGCATCGTCTTCAGCGCTGGTGGACACTGGAGGTCGATTAGCTCCAGTTGCATCGTCGGATCGGAGTCCTCCGACTCGACGATGCAACCCCTAACTATCCCAACAGGAAGGGAGAGGCTTGATAGCTTTTGTGGTGAAAGAGAGAAGGGGATCTGTTGAGGGAGAGCAAGAAGTTTTTGCGTTCCATGTACAGACATGTTGAGACAGAACCACATCATGGACAGGGACGGCTGCTTATGCTGTTTTATTGTTGTCAGCAGGACTTGTGGAGAGGGAAAATTTGAACTGAGAAATAGTAGTTCCTTTGCTGAAAACTGAGAAAAGTAGGTCACAGGGTTTCACTGCTGCGTTCCTAGCGGAGTGAGCGCTCGGTGGTTTGAATGGCACAGTGCGCAACTTTCTGCACTGAGCCAGGCCACGGGCCACTAGAAAAGGGCGTGCGGCCCGCAGGCCATATGTTGTGCACCCCTGGGCTAGGTGGTGTCTAAACAGAATGTTGCATGCTTTCTATCAAAGTAAGCTATGAACTCACGATGATGTGGCTAGTGCTGTTGCTTGCATATGATTCAAAACATGTGTACTTCATGCTGTTTAACCATGTCGATATTCCTTGGCCTAGATGCTGCCAGCAACATAATGCTCACCAATGAGCAGCAGCGCCAGATTAGCCACAAGCAGCTCGTGCAAGATCTGTCCACGGTTCAAGAGTATGCCAAGTTTCTCCAGGAGAAATTGGGTAAGCGGCTCGATCTTCATTTGCTCGGTGTCACTAACCACAATGGGCCCTTTCCCAGAATCACCAGTATATTATCCTGAACGTGTAGTGCTTGTGCCATTGCCATTTTCAAACCTATGCATATTCTTTTAATATTAAAAGAGAATATCACTACATTGTAGACTGGAGAATTTTTGCTGAAGTAGAGCATAATCTCTAAGGGCTCCATCCCTCTCCAAGCCCTCTGTGTTGTTTTGGCATTCAGGTCATATATCAACCTTGTGGTGAAGGAAGAACTTGAAAAGTGTGCCCAAGCAGTGTGCATAAGGACTTCCAGTGTCGAGTTGTTGGTGCAGTGCAACACATATGTTGGATATAAGCACTTAGTCGTCTTTTGTCTCGATCTCCGTCTACTGGCTGAACCCAAGTTCCGGTCATTGAGTCTATTTGGATTAGCAAGCAATGAATTGAAGAAGGATTACTGCCTACCATTGACCTACAAAACAGATGGTGCCTGAAAAGAATACAATACCCTGTCGTCATTGGTATGGCAATGGTTATTAAACTACAAGCTGGGCCACTAGATGGCATTGATTTTTAAAAGATCTGTTAAATTGTCTCGGCATCCCTCATATTTTGCACTTGCCTCTTCTGCTCCACAGACATCGGTGCTAAAGACCTTCACAGTCACCACAAGGAGACCTCGATGCAGTTTGAGGACACGCTGAACAACCTGTCGAAAATAAATGTGAGCATTGAGTACCTGCAGAAGATGGTTGAGGAGACCAGGGTTGAGCTCGGCGACAAGCTGGGCTGGGTGGTACGCTACCTGCATGGCTCCGGTGAGAACTGTTTTTTTATCTTGTCACTAATTGAACATATGAAATTCTGAAGGGCCATTCCAATCTGGAAGGCCTGCTTATTGTGACGGTGCTTTTAATTGCTCAAATATTTTTCCTAAGCTAAATGGACTTGCCCTGAAAAACATACACACACACATGTTAACGCCTTATATGAAGTGTTTTAACCAGAGGCAGACTTTGCATTTTACTGCCCTAGGCATCCTAAGCTACTTTTAAAATTTTCTGAAGTAGCTAGATTTGGAGCTAGAATTCCCAAAATAGCTAAAATCAAAGCTAAAACTAAAAAGAAAAAAAATTAATTTGGGTGCCGTAAAAAATTGGACACCCCAAAACTTTTTGTTGAAGGATAAGGGGTAGACCTCAAAGCAAGCTGCCTTGTGGTCTGGACCGCGCGTAGGGACACAACCGCATGCGATGATCGCTGAGAAACAAAGACGTTTATTTGCGCGCTTCGAACGCGACTGCGGAGGGCTGGCGCTGCTGCTTGTGCCAGTAATGCACATGACAATACCGCAGGCCACATCTCTCTTTCCTTAATAAAAGGAAACAAGTCTGGAACTAAAACCTTACACTCTTTGTAGTGACGTGGCTTGCAGGGCTGCCTTGAGCTTCTCTATAATGCTACGGATTGAGATCCCGAAGGCTGTGCCGTCGTTGCTGCCATTGTTGTGGGGTTGTGGCAGCGGATATGCCCTCCGTTGCGCCAAAGCTGTTGTCCATCTTCGTTCGCCACTATGTAGGATCTGGGTGCAGGGTCGTCTGTGACCACTGAGAGGTCTGTCTTTCGAACACCGAGACCGTCGATCTAGGGTGCAGACGCTCCAGACGTCTTGTACCTTGGTTGTAGTATGTCTGTTGGTGCATGGCTTATCTCCTTAAGTCTTGCAGTCATTTGCTGGGGTGGCACTGTCTCAGGCTCTGAAAGCTTGCGGTGCATAGGCAGCCGTGTCTTCGCCCTTCTTCCCATCTGGATGACATCTCCTACGCCTTGTTGGTGTGACGTCCCCGTAGGAAGGGGGAAGCCACAGTGTGGCTGCACCTCAGCACATCCGATGGGATTCGTCGTCAAGGAGAGACAGCACCCCGCGGCATCGATTACGCAACAATTATTTATATGCAGCAAAGGCAACAGCCATCTGGTGACGCCAAGGGGGCACACGCGGACACCCGCAAGAATAGTAGTAACGCGACAGGCTCCAAGGGCATTGACACACGGATACCCGCAAGAATAATAGAGCAACTAAGTCTACATGCACAGCAGGCTCAGAGTTTCTATAACGGCACAACACAGCACTGTCAAAGTTCCGACGCGCTGCCAGGGAGCCAAAATATAAACAGTAACCTTCCTGCTGCGAGGTCAGTTCAATATAACGCTGAAATGTTCCAAGTGGCGGCAGACGAACTCACAAACTCTTGCTCGGCCGATTGTTTCGCTGAGGCTTGTGCTGTGTCCGCTCTCTCCTGTTGGACCCGGCTACTTCGTTCTTGCACTCCGGTTTCTTGTCGCCGCACTCCGACAGGCCCCTTCTTCCCCGTCTCCCCTCTGAACGTCTCTCCTTGCTCACGCGGCCGCTCCCCACGTCTTCTCTCCAGCGACCGGTTTTCTTCCTCTCGACCGTCCCTTTTTCTCGGCGCTTCGAAGGTTGCCCGGTTCTCTTCCCTCGCCAGCTCACGGCCAGCCACGGCATCCACGTCACGCACACTTTCGCACATGCACTGTCTTTCTATCAGGGGTGAAGTTCATGACGAGGTCAACAGGGTTGTCACATTGGCTAGCATCTGCCTGCAACTTGAGGGGCTGCGTCTTGTCGTAGCATGCCAGAACCGATGCCTGTGATAGGGCTGTCCAAAGACGCTTAAAAGTTTCTTGCTGGGAGTCGGTCTAGACCCAAGCGTTTTCCTTCTTCAGCAGGTCTCATAAAGGTGCACTTAAAGGGGCCCTGCAATCCTATTTAAGCGTCTACCTTTTTTGCGGTTTCCACATCTCTTGTGGTTCGGGCAACCCAACAGGCACGGAGGGAGTAACTAAATATCAGTGCGTCATATTTTAACCAGACGACGCAAAAACCCTTCCTCCTACGGGGGCGCCCCATGGTGCCAAACGCGCATGGCATGTGACGAAATCGTGACGTTGTTTGTCCTGGTCAGCTCCTGCCTTACGACTGGTCTGAGCCGCTTAAAGTGTTTTTTTTACTCTAAATACAAAATATAAGTGGCGCAAACTGTTTCAATTATTTGTGAAAGTAGTTTTTGTCCAGAATTTTAGATGAGAAAAGTAACAAATGTAGTTTAGAAAACACGGAAACGAGAAACAATGCGCAATGACCCGTCGATATACCCGCCACCAAGCGGTGGAAGAGGCCTTGCAGGCGCCCCACGCATGATTCCAAAGCGTGCTCGCTTCAGAATCTCTGAGGCCATGCTCGGCAAATTCTAGCCTACAATGCACGACGCCAACGGCACATTTTTCAAGAAGTGAAAGTACAAATGTGTCTCCTCGCGAGAGCACAAAAGACCCGCCCAGACTTGCCTGGATCTTGAGCGTGGTCGAGTTGGGGCCGAGAGGCTTTGCCAGCGTGCTCCGGACACTTACGAGAAGTGTATGTTGGGACGCAGCGTAGGCAAAGAAGTATTCACATGGGCGCCCAAACTCTACTCATTAGGGAGTTTTCATAGATCGTTTTTGCCATCCCGCAATGCTCTCCGCAACCCGCTACGATACCTGGAACTCTGCAGTCAAGGCCATCGGCACGCAGGCGCAGTAGCGGCTTCTTGGTTGCGGAGGGCTTAATAGAGGGGAAAATGCGGTCTATGAAAACTCCCCATTCCTATTTTCTAGTTCCACCCCTTTCCCGGGCAGCTCTCTTCTCCTCAGCCTCCCCTCCTTTCCCCATCTTCCCCTTCTTCACTCACATTCCTCACTCACCGCGGTCCACGATCAAGGGGAATTCTCCAGCGTGGGAAAAGGGAGGACAAATTCGGTTAGGCCGTTAGGCTGGCTAGACCAGGTCTGTCGGGCAGCTGCGTGTGTGCGTGGTGTGATATGATCACCGCATGTCCTCGTACGGTACTACTCCAAGCTCCACACTTCTATCGAGGATTTGGAGCTCCAACTACGACAAACTCGGTAAATTCATGCCGGCAAGCGCGGTGGAGGGCTGAAGCAAGCAACAAGTCGTTGACGCACACGTGCTGCAGGGAAAGTGGCAATCAACGTAAGCCGCAACCCATTGGCCACCCAGGCCAGGACCAGGGACGTCATGAAGAATGTGATTTTTTGCTTGTTTTTGTAATTTTAATTTGCCTATAACTTATAAAATAAAGTGAATTTCGAGAAAACAAATGTTTCACTAAGTTTCTATGTTCAGTGCGCTCAGGATCAGTGCAAATTAAAAACCAGTAAAAAAGTTGTTGCCGAGCCCCTTTAACTCTGACACATTCAGAATAAACCTGGCAACAAAGTTCACCATTCCCAGAAATGTCTTCAGTTCCTTTGCATTCTCTGGGACTTGTACTGCAAGGATGTCCTCTGCTCTGTTTAAGTCGATAAAGAGTCCTTTGTAGGTTAGCACGAATCAAAGGTAGCATACATCCGTTTTGCAGAAGTGGCACTTGGCAAAGTTCAGCTTGAGGCTCGCTTCCGTGGCACCGTTACAAGATGTTTTGTAGACGTCTGTCATTCTCTTCTTTAGTTGAACCCCACACCAGTATGTCATCCATGACCATCTCATTGCCATCGGGACCTTGGAGCACCTTGTGCATTGCTCTCTGAAAGACTTCTGGGGCAGTGGCAATTCTGAACGGCATCCAGGAATCTGTACCTTCCATAAAGAGTGTTCATGGTGCACAAGCAGAAACTGGGCCTGTCAAGTCGAATCTGTCAAAATCCTGTGGCGGCGTCTAACATAGAAAAGTACTTGGCACCATCGATGTTTGTCACTACGTCCTCCAGTGTCGGCATATGGAAATGTTCTTTCTTGGGTGCTTTGTTGAGGTCGACAGGGTTCAAGCATATTCTTATCTTATCTTTCTTGACTACAACTTCCGTCTGGCTGGCCCATTCAGTCGGTTCGGTAATGGAGGTTATCACTCCATTCGCTTTCATCCAGTAGAGTTCAGCCTTGACCTTGTCACGGAGGGCCAGTGCGATGCTACGGGCTGGCTTGACTACACCTAGCGACTTGATTACACCACCTCACGTAGCTCACCTAGGCCCTTGAGACTCTTCGAGCAGTCATGCCGCTTCATAGAGTTGGCCCTCTTCAGTTATTGTGGCTACAAGTTGGATGAGGCCTAGCTCCTGGGACATTTCACCACTCGGGGTTGCTTGCACCGCCTCTTGCACAACTAAAAACTCTGCCCGAGCAGCTCTGTGTTTGCTGGACACTTGCAGAGTCACCTTTCCGGCTGCTTTCGTTTTCTGGCCGAAAAATGTGTTCAGTAGTGTGTTGCTTGGTTCCAACTCCTTGTGTGTTACCGCCCTCAGTTGCTTGAGTGAAATCGCTGAACAGTTTGCTCCTGTATTCAAGTTGCAGACCACTGGCTTGCCTTCAGTGTCGATATCAGCTTTTCAAACTCCACCTTTTTGCGTGTGGGTCGACGAGACTGCATGCAGAAAGTAGCTTTCTTCGCATTCCAAGCTATCAACTGTCCAAGTTTTCATATGTACGGCACCTTTGTTCAGCTTCTTTGATTGGCAGACGCTCGCAAAGTGGTTGAGTTTGTCGCACTGCTTGCACTTCTTACCTTCTGCAAGGCAGGCTTGGTTCTTGTGGTACGCATAACCGCACTTCGCGCACACTTTGTTCTTTTGTACGAAGTTGGCCTCTTTAGTGCCGTCCTGGCGCTTGTCGGCATTGCCACGGCCTACTTGGGTAATTTTCTGTATCTCTTCTACCTGCTCCTTGCTTTTCTCTTGCATACGACAAATTTTCACGAGCTTGTGAAAATCGAGGTTCTCGTTAATCAGGTGGCTTTGTAACCGCTTGTCCTTTATGCCTAGGACAATGCGGCTCTTCAACATCCTCTCTTCGAGCTGCCCGTACTCACAGTTGAGTACGAGTGTACAAAACTTCGTCAGCGATTCATCGAAGCATTCTCCCGGCTTTTGGTCTCTCATGCCGAAAACTAGGTCGTGGTATGCGAGGTTAACGACGAGCTTGCAATTCTCTTCAAATTTTTCGAAGAGCTTGTCTACGTCACTGTGATCTGCTTCCATTTCGGAATTGAATGTGTGGAAGATCCTCCGTCCCTCTTCGCCAAGTATGACCCAAAACGTTGCCACTTGAATTTCTTTAGGTTTAGTTGCGAGCCCGGTCACAGTTGCGTAGAGCTTGTATACTCACTTGCCCAAAGTTTCCATACCACTTAAAGATCTTGCTATGTATCCAGGGACTTCGGGGCTGGCAGCAGGGATGTCATGTTTCCCGCCGTCGCTGCTGTAGTTGCAGCAGCAGGGTTGTTTACCATGTTGGAACTTAACCCGAGACTGGGGTAGAAACAGAAACTTAAAAGTAGAAGGGACAGAGACAAGTGAAGAAGAGAACGTCTCAATATCCACCAGCTCGCCTGTACTTTAATAGTTTTTTCATTAGCAGGGTTGCGCGGCTGTTCGGTGAAGGCTGACTGTTAGGCCTTCAGAGAGCTAAGCCTACTTTGCCAACTTCTGTCCTCTGACACCACGTGGCCCACGCATAGGGATACAACCGCTTGCGGTGATCGCTGAGAAACGGACGCTTATTCGCGCGCCTTTGATTGCGACTATGGAGGGCTGGCGGCGCTGCTTGAGCCGGTAATGTACATGACAATGTTGCTGGCCACAAGGTCTACCCACTATCCTTCAATCGCAGCTCGGCGTTCTGTTGTCATCACAAACCATGCAAAAGCTGACGAACTTGCGCTCTGGATTGGTAAATCCGAGCCCTGGTTTTAGCCGTTTGATTGCTTACACGGCCACAAGTCTGACTAGTGTTTCTGTTTCAGCACTGTTTCAGTACTGTCAGTTACAGGGCTGGGCAGTATCGCGATACAAATGTATCGTGATAGTATTGTAGAGATACTTTCGAGTATCTGTATCCCTGTATCGAGATACATTCGAGTATCTGTATCCCTGTATCGAGATACATTCGAAAAATGTATTTGTGTTTCAGTAATTAAATACATTTACATAGATATCTCGTTACATTTGTTGTCCTTTTTAAGATAAATTTAAAAGATAAAAATATCTCTTTGGTGCAGGTTGATTCGGAATTTATAATATGAACCCGCCGTATACATGATCCTTCTCAGTCACCAAGCTAAAGAAAAACTGTGGTTTAAAAATGTTACGTGCAAAAATAACAAAATCAGCTCCTCTCACAAGACCATCAACTCTTTCGAATTCACCTAGCAAAGAGAACACTCTAGAAAGTAGTTGAGCAAAGAAAAAGTATGGTCCTGTTGTTCAATCTCCCTACAGGTGACTCACAAGCATATAATATGACAGTTTGACATGCGCCCTCAATGCAAAACGGGGTTCCTTTCGGACAGACTCCTTTTGTCAATTATAGTATGCATTCTTTACCATTCTGTAACTATGTGGTTCAATGGGGGTGACATGTCTTCTTTAGCATCATTAGTGATAAATAAAAGTTTGAGGTAAGAGGAACAGCATGAAATGACATAAAATAGGAGCACAAGCATAAATTACCATTCATAGTCCACATGAATTACACCCTCCCCACCTTGCACCGTTCGGAAACAAATGTATTTCTCTAAGTATCTGTATTCTGGAATACTTTTTTGCCGGTTTTGTAGAAGTATCTCGGGGATATCCCATTGCGTATAAAGACAAATGTATCTCGGTATCTGGGGCCTTAAAACAGATGTATCTCAGTATCTGTATTCTCGAATACTTTTTGGAGTATCTCTGCCCAGCCCTGTGTCAGTACTGTCAATGTTGCTCCACTCCATTGGACTGTTTTTTCAGTATTTTCGTTTAAACAAAACACATCAGTGTCTTGAAAAAAAAAAAAAAAAGCTGGAACAAAAAAGTTGCATGTGTGCAAAAAGTGAAATACCCTGAACATGCATTAAAATGTTTTTTTATTTCGAAGTTCATTAAAGGGATACTTCAAAGAAATTTGAAATATATTCGTCGTGTTCAGAAATAGGTTGAATATGATCCACAATATCCATAAATGATAATCGCACGTTTGTATTCAAATCATATGTACATATAACTATAGAAATCATATAGTACATAGTTCTACAGTTTCTCGCATTTCTGGAGGATCCATAGAACATTTTTTTTTCAATGCAATCATTGAAGGTAACTTTTACAAAATGACATTGCCATATTCAAAAGCAAGTTTCTAGCCAGCTGCTTTGTCTATTTACTACGAGAAATCTCCAATAGAAGCTTGCATTGCGGACATTGTTTTTTTTATTGATTGCTCATGATGCACGACAGCCTGCACCAGATGTCGTCGAAAGACCTTGACGGGTACCAGAAAGTGCAGGAAGCCTTTGTTTCCTACCGTTGGCAATGGTACGGTGTCTGGAACGCATCTCCGACGGGTGTGTTTAGTGTTCGATTCTGTCGGCGGCCTACGGGGGGAAGAGAGGGGGAGCGAAAGAGAACCTTGCTACATGTGAGGAACGACGGGGAGAGGGAGAACAGTGTCTCTGTTGTAGAGTGGGAATTTGCATTCATACAAAACCGTTTTCTTGCCGGGGAGGAGCACCAACAGCTGCGTCCGTAAAAGCGCGAGGGAACGCGGGTGCCGTCGTCGCCGCGGCGTCTGCAACTCCCGGCTGCTGTAGCTTCTGTGAACTGGCAAGCTGGAGGGTGACCCACAGCAAAACTGGCATCTGCCACGTACACCACCGTCGCCGCGACACTGCCAAGATCGCAACCGGCGACGACGCTACACTTCTACGATGGCGTCGGGCAAAAATCGAGGGGTTACTATTTTGGACGCACTAAACGCTCCGGTCGGAACTTGTTCTGGGCACAACATTGGTGGCAGGCACTGCCTGACAGGTCGTGCCCGTCCGTTCGTTCCCAGGTGAGCGCCTGACGGTGCTGTTGTGCTGCGTGCTGCACGCCTGCTACCTCCTGGTGGCCATGTTCCTGGCGGCCTTTTTGCACGTTCCCATGACCTCCCGCTTCTTCCTCTTGCTCCTGGTGCCCATGAACGCGCTCTCGGAGCTCCAGGAAGGCTCCAGCCTCCCTTCGGAGCCCTGACCGTGCTCCTGGCCATCTTTGTGCTGGGTACGATCCACACGTTTTCGTTTGTTTTTAGGACGGTCCAAGGTCGACCGGGATGCTTATTCCTGCGGAGGAAACGGAACATGTGGCAAGCATGAAACTATGTATGCAGTTTCTCGAGGAATTCCCTGTACATGTCCAGGCACTGCCACCATCGTTTTGGCAGCTCCTCGATTCCTATGGCATAGCAAGAACTGTGCTGTGTGACTGCAGCCAGATGAACGTGTCAGTGCTGTTCATGCTATTATTTTGCTGACAGCATTGCTGCTTTACAGCTACAAACATATTGCTCGCCACCACGATAGATGAAACTGCAGCACATGCATCAAATGTGTCATTCTAGGAGTGGGGTAGTCGTGAAGGATCACGTTAACGTCCTTAGCAAGTTTCATCATGCTACACTTGTTCATTGATTTTTTATGGACAAAAGTTCCTGGTACAGTGCAATGCACATATAACCATATTGAGAAAACCTGAAAGTTTAATTTTTATAACCGATTGTCGTATCTGAAGGAGAAACTGATCGCTTCAAGTCTAGAAAGTCTAGAAAGTGATTTTTATAAGTGGTACATCGTTATGTGTTATCGTTATAAATGGATTGTACTGTATTCAGTGCAATCCACTTATAACGATAATAAAAAAACTCAAAAGTTCAATCATTTAACCAATTATTGTTGTATCTTGACCAGAAGCTGAGCATTTCTAGTCTAGAAACTCTAGAAGCTGATCGTTATAAGCAGTACATTGTTATATCTGGTATCATTATAAGTGGGTTGCAATGTATATTGTCTTGTAACATATTGACTTTACCTAACGATGGGGTTTTACATACTTATAGGACAACACAAACACAGACTTCTATGTATTTGTGTTGTCCTGTAGTAAAACCAGTCTTGGATAAAGTTTCCATGTTTAACTTCGAACAGGTTGCTTGCATCTGCGTTTTTTGTTCTTTGTTGTTTTATACTTTTTTCTTGTTATAGCAGTACCCATTATTGGCAAGGTTTCGCAGCAGATCCCAGGTTGTTCGTGTATAGGTCATGAACAGCTAAATATAGTGGAAAAAATTTCTCTTCTAAATTTGGAGAGCAATCACAGTTTCATGCGACACTGACATCGGAGAGTCGCCCGACGTCACATTTTAAACTTAGCAGAAAAATTTGTTTTCTAAATTTGGAGGAAATTTAATGTCGCATGACGTTCTGTATCATGTCATGTGATGTTACAATTTCACATTGCGGCATGTGACGTCGCAATGTCGCATCAACACCGTCCGCTAAATTAACACGGCAGTGTAACTGTGTGTTACACTGCCGCTTTGCAGCTTTTCCTGGGATTCAAAGAATTGAAATGGGTTGAAAGGATATCCTGCTCTCCTAGTTTGTTTCTTGATGATTAAGGCATTTCCTCTTTCTTCATCTGAGAAACATTTGAAGCTTGTAAACATCTAAGTATATTTGTTTTATGTTTTCCTGTTTTTTTTTCTTGTAATTTTTGCATTACGTTAAACATTAAATTTAATGTTCTTACTGACCAAGTGCCATCTGTTTCTTCGTCTTTTTTTCTAGTTGACTATGCGCAGTGTGCCTTTAGAAGTCGCCGCAGGCTCTGCTATGTTCCTGCACTAGAAGCAAACGGGGTGCAAGAAGTTCCTATGGCTACCAGGTTCTCCTCCTGCACGTGAGTTTTGTTCTTTGGAATTGACAAAAAATTGGGGGTGTGCAAATCTTCGAGATTTTGAATACAAATCGAATATTTTTTTATTCGATTCATATTCGATTCGAGAATTGCATATTTGGAAATTCGAGAATATTTTATTATGGCCGAATTTTCGGGTAATCTATGAATATTCAGGCAAATTGCAAATAATCTTCACGCAGGACATGCCCTGAACATTCAGAGCTTCCTTAAAACAGTGTTTAGTTTTCTAAAATTGTGGTTATTCTAGCCATGTTTTTATAAACCCTTACTGTTCACGTTATGCTTAGAACTATGTAGGTACTAGCTGATGACAAAGGAGCAATTTTGGTTTCTGTTTTGCCAAGCCTGCATTGTGAGTCAGTTTTCTAGTAACCTGCTCCAGGAGCATTATCACTGCAAAAAGAGAGCACTTACGTACTCAACATGTGGAACAATTAATTTTCTTGCATGATAATTTGCTGTAACTGCATTAGCAGCTGATATCTAACTTATTGGCTAGGCAAGGGCAATTTAAATTGTTTTCTTGAAACAAGGTCACTACCAGTTGTTTGTGTGACAACACTACCGGTTGCATTTTTACATGCTATCTAGATGTGAGCAGTTTTACAGTCTTCATTTTGTCAATTTGTCTAACTCGTCTGCTGCACCTTTTGCCTGCTTTCATGTACGTACTGTACAGTTGACAGGTTTCTTTATTTCTTAATGGTACAGACATATCTGGCATTAAAAGATTTTTTTTTAATATTCATGTTTGATTTGTATTTAAAAGTTTTAATATTTGCACACTTCTACGAAAAATATTTGTATTAAAACGAGTTTGGTAATTAGTGAACAACAATCTGTTTTGTCAGTCTTGCGAAGAAAAAGTGATACGTAGATTAAAACTACTTGCACTTGGAAAGTGTTCAATTAAATTACGGTATGATTACGAGACCTAAAAAGAGATTCAGATGTGAGAAATACTTTCTTGCTTGGCATAAAATTATTTGTCACTTGACTTCAGTTGAGCACATACCTTGTGTGCAGCCGAAAGGCTTGGATAGAATTTTTTGTTATGACGACATTAGTATTTTTTATACGCACAGTCAGAAGCTTTCGACTGGAAGTATAAAACCAAGAGGTGGGTGTGGGTGAAGGTCTTCTTGGTGATGGGCAAAAATAGTGATTGCTAATACAGGAGAACAGTGCACCCTATAAAGTAGAAAACTGCAGATATACCGTAAAATACCGGGCAAGCGCCCACTCAAAATTTAGAGATAATTGCGAAAAAATGGGGATGGGCGCTTGTCTGGTCATCAATTTTACATGTCAATGTACTGTGCATATTTTCTCAGATCTTACAAATTTGGGAATGGGCGCTTAATGTGGAATGGGCGGATGTGCGGTATTCTGCGGTAGTAAAGCAAAGTTTTAGTATGTTTACGGTGGTTCCAATCCCAGGTGTTTGTGAACATTGTGAAGCCACCGATGTAGTGAAGATTCTTTCCAGAAAAAGTCTCCCTGTTAATGAATGGCACCACCATAATCTTAAATGTAAAGAGGCAGTTGTTGCCAAAGGTTGAGACAAAGTTGAAGCCTAATTAGTCGTGAAGTAATAGGGATGAGAGTCCCTTCTAGCACTTTTCAATCTTCTAAAGTGCCAATTTATGTGTCTTGAGGTCCGACTTCTTTTCTTTCCTTGCACAAGGACACAGCCACACGAACAAGATTACTCAACGCCACTGGTTGATGGCGAGGAGACTCCCAGATTGTTGAGCCTCTACCTGACGTGGTGGAACCTGGTAAGCTGATTAGTATTTCGGAAGTTTCTTTTTGTCACCTCATTAGTCTTGAGTTTGCAATGCACATGGCTCTTGCTGTAGCAGTAGCCTTTTTTGCATTATTTCTTCCTGGGAAGCATTTTGCTTAGGTATCAAGTACCACTTGCACTTTGGGACTAATCATTGGGGAAATTATTTTCTTCACAATTTTAAAGACAGGAGTGATGTTTTACACTGTAGTCTATGTTTGGTCTTGTAATAACCCTATCTGAAAATGAGAAGACCATCCACACTGACAGCACGGTCAGGTTCAGTGAGATTGAGAGTGAAGCATAGCACCAAAGTACACAACTTAGCACTTGCTCATTGATGCTCTTAAGAACACTGGAGAAGCTTCATTCTGAGAAAAGGGGCATGCAGGTTTATGACTAAGGTGAAGCCAACTTTGGGGATAGAGCCTTATGAGCACCAATGTGTGTGATAGTGCACCTAAGAGCACCAATTTGCAGATTGCACATTGGTTCTATTAGAAACATTGCAGAGAAACTGATGACCTGGGAAAGGGGATTTTTTTTAATATGGGGAAGCCAACTTTAAGGAGAGCTCAGGCAATCTTAGACTGCAATTATGGCACTTTGTAGCGAAAATGAGCAGATTGAATGGACTTGCTGGAGATTTGGTGTAGGAGATCAGTTTAATCTGATATATGAAATTACAAGGTAAACCGTCAACGATTACATCGTTGAAGGAAGACACAGGTTTGCAAAACTTGGTAACTGTGTGCTCACTGTGAATGTAGAGGGACAGTTTTAAATAGAGCAAAAATTTGTTTTACCAAGGTTTAAAAAACTTTCTAGTTGAATCTGGAAGTGCAACGTATCTATTCTAAGCTCACGCTCACTATTTCCTGGCCATGTTAGGAAGTTATATCCAGTGCTTGGAATATGCTGAGTGGAGAGCAAAGAACAATAAAGGCAATATCCTTCCTTTGAATTGCAACATGTATCCATATTGCACTTCAAATATCAAGCAAAAAAACCCCATCACTGTAACCTCATATAACAGAAAAGATGCTATGCTCAGTGGGTGTTCTTCTCATTGATACTCATTGATTGCTGCTCAAGATAAACATACCTGCTGATTCATTTATTTTCTCAGTTATGCTGCACATTCTCATTCGGCATCATAAATTCACCTTTGCATTACTTTCTACAGAGTGTCCTTTCTACAAAGCAAAACATTTACAGGGTATTTTTCCACTGCAAAAGTATACTATGTATCGTTGAACAGTTATTCTCCGCCCAAAGGTAACGCTAGAGGTTCGAATCAGATGCCAAAGTTTTAGCACAAACCGATATCTTATTCAAAAGTTATAGCGATTTTCTAAAAATTTCGATGGGAAAATGGGGCTTCATTTTTGCCCTCTTTTGGTTTCTGGTGCCGTAGAGCTCCATGTATTCGAGAGTTGCGTCGGGTTGAATCCGCACGGATTCAGATAGTGAATTTCTAGTGAAATTTGTTATTCAAGCTTTCTTCTCTTACCAATATATGTACATTAGTTTAAATAAAAAAAAAATTTCAACTTTTTTTTTTTTTGGCAGCAGGGTTTAACATTTTTAGAGCGACCTCCAATATTTCCTTATTCTTTCGACTTAAGTGAAGCTTTGTGGAATAATAATTTGTCTCGCTTTCTGAATGAATTCCAGAAGTTGGCTCATACAGCCCGACGTATCCATGTGCATGGAACTATACTCCGCTTCACATGAAGTCTGACTGCCGCCAACGCTCCGATTCGATGGAGCCAATTAAGCAGTGCCAAAAGTAGCGTGCCATTGGCTTAGCCAATGGCGCGCTGAAGAAAGTGCAGGATTACGCTGCATTTGCCGTGCGTGATTGGTTTAGCTGGCGATAAAGACGATGGCGCAGTGACGATCCACTTTTGGTGCTGCTCAATCGGATCGTAGCATATTCGCTGCAGTCGTACTTGAGGGGACATGTGCAAAGGGAAGACATGTTTTTTAAGTTTATTTACGATAACTCTATGAAATTTTCAGTTTATAGTGCTTGATCTCCTCTTTATACTATAGCATGTCATGTTATATTTGATATGGCTTTTTTTTTTTGTTATGTTCTGGGTGCAGTGCACATGCAGAGAAAAACCATTGTTTCTTGAGCACACGTGGGGCATGGCAAAACATTTAAAAGAACCTGGTGATAGAGACTGATTCGCTTCCTTTAAACCGCCGAGTGCAATGAACGACAAAATAAGTGTGCGAGACTCCGTTTTGGAGGAGAATTACATAAATTCTCCTCTAACACCGTAACTTTACCAGCACACTCCATTTCCACGACTCGTTTTACTTTTTAAATGGCTAAAATCATAAAATGCCATCTTCAAGGGGCTAACGAAAGTTTCTTAAAGTTTTGATAAACATAAAAATGATACATTGTAACCAAACCTAGGTAGTTGCATTCTACATATTCTAAAGTATGTGCATGCCAAATTTGGTTGTGATAGGACAACACTGAGATAAATTCTTGCACGTTTAGCTGTGAAGATGCTTCAATATTATACATAAAGAGAAAATGTGTTTGAATATATGTGATGTCTGACACTAGTAGTGGGGCGAGAGCAGGGGGGGGGTGCGGACCCGGGTGCCGGTGACCCTCGTGCGCCCTGTGTCAGCTATACTCTTTCGCAACGGGAAAAGGGATATTTTGTTAATAAAATTACACGAGAAATTGAAGCTACAGAAGACTGCAATGGAGAGGAGACGGCTAGGCCTACTTGTCAACATAATTGTGATGGCGGGTGACTTCACAATTTGAAGAACCACGCACAAAACAAATGGCTCAAATTTACGCCGTTCTGGGTTGTGCCGGAGCGCTTCAAACAATTATTTGACAAGTTTCGCGATCATAACCAACACCTATTATTTTTATAAGTAAAATATGAGGATGTAAAAATGACAAAACATCATAAAACCCCAAATAATTTTTTGCTAAATACTAGGGTTGTGTGAATATTCAAAATTTCGAATAGTAGTTTCGAATAATACACTATTCGATATTCGCTTCGAGAAGAACTGCATTATTCGCATTTTTGTAAGTGTCGATTACGGCGGGTTAGCCACGTTGAGCACGCTTTCTTATTGAACAGCGGTGCACTGCAGGAGAAGCAATATCCTGCGGAAGCGAGCTTCATGGGTGTTCAGTAAGAAGCACACCTAACGGGGTAACCCGCCACGATAAACACTTGGAAAAGTTTGAATGATTGCCATTGCGTGCTTGGAAGAAAAGCATACATTCAAAGCGGGATAGTTCAGGCGTGCCAGCTGTATTTGAAAATAAATCGAAACTTTGTGTGAATGGATATGTCTACATTGTAGTAAAAGTTTCAAAATTAAACTTACTAATAATGCAAGAGTATACTATGTTAGGGAGACATGCCCTTACAACCTGCGTTCAGCATGCACGATTCTTTCTTTTTAACTTGAGATGAAAGAATAAATATTTTATATAGCAAGATTAGTGTAAACGTGCACTCTATTGGGTATAGTTGGCCATCTCTATGGGATTCATTTTATGTCAAATCCGTCGTTTACTTGCCATTCGAAGAAATCAGACCTTCTGAGGTCACAGTTCATATATGCTTGGCTTATAAATGAACAAGTGGAACAACCTTCACGAGTTTAGATGGGTTTTCGTCTAAGCATGATGCAATGGTGGTGAAAGACGTGGAATAACTATTCGAGATTTGGATCGAAAATATTCGGCCAAAACTACTATTCGCTTCGAATTTGCTTCAAACTCAAAATCCACTATTTGCACAGGACTACTAAATACTATATTGCCGTTTTTGACCCACCTCAGAAACAAAGTATAGAAACTGTTTCTTTCAAATTTGAGCTGGCCGCTTGTCGTAAGCATGTTACTAATAAGTAATTTAACCAAATTATTAATAACTAAGAACTAATTTAACTAATACTAATAACCAATTACCGTAGTACCCCGAGAGATAGCCCACCTAAAATCGAGAGAATATTAATGAAAATTAGGAGCGGGCTGACTTTCGGTGTGCAATCAAGAACAGTTGAAACAATACTACTTTTAGATCATGTTTCTCTGTCAAACATGTTATCGCGGCAAGGGGCAACGAGATGACTTTACTTCTCAGTCAGCAATGCTCACTTATATCCCACCATAGCTAACTAGACGCATTTATGCCGAGGTCATCACTGATGTGAACACTATGATTACTAGGAGTGGGCTATCTTTCGGTGTTTAAAACAAACTAGCAAATCAAGCCAAAATAAAAGGTGAGTTACCTTTCGGGTGGGGCATCTTTCGGTATCTTACGGTATTAATAACGACTAATTTTTTCAGTTCCCAACAGCACCGATGGACTGCCACTGGCGTTGGCGTTGGGAGCGGGCGAGTCGTAGTTCCACTCCAATCCGCGACCGAATCTTGCCAGCCCCCGAAGAACTCGGTGGGGAGCACAACTGCGACGGCGTCTCCCACGAACCCCGCTGGTCCTCGTCCACGCACAACATCGAGTCCAACGACCTGCCACTCGAGGCATCGACCCCCGTCGCATTTCCATCACTCGAGCGCCGTGCCAGTGTGGTGAGTGCCACTTCGAAATGCTAGAGTTGTTGACCTTATTTGTTCCTGATTCTCTAACGCCATCGTCATCTGCAAAGACAAATGTGGATAGACTAACGCAATATCCCGAGAGATGGCCCGCCTAAAATCGAGAGCAAATCGGGTGAAAATAATTCAAGGAGCAGGGTAACCTTCGGAGTGCAGTAGGAGAAAAGTTGAAAAATGCTATTGTTAGATTATATCTTAGTTTGTTGTGAGCGTGCTGGTGAAGTTAAATGAAACAGAAAGAATACACCATCTTCCCGAGGGGAACCATGGGGTGATGCGGAGCATCGCGGATCGTTATTAACGGTGTTATTGACGGTGTTAGTAACGTTGTTAGTAACGTTGTTAACTTGCGTGTTATTACGTTGTTAACTTGCGAATGGACGCCGCTTCTCGTTGCCGTAGTTCAGGGTCTGCCGCTCGCTTCAAGCGTTTGCGCTCAGCGTCGCGTGCCCTTCGCTGCGCAGCTTTGTCTTCAGTGGACGTAGCGTTGCTGTTAGTTTGTGGGGTGGTGCTGACGCTTGCTTGCGCCAACAGACTAACTGACGGGACTGTTGCTTCCATCACACTTCATCGGAAGAACGGAGTGAAGTGGAGTCAACAGCGCTGAACTCGTGGTACAGCTTCTCGCTTGCCTTTATTTTTAATTGCTAATCTTTTCCTTCCTTTTGCCATTTCATTTTTCTTTTTCTCCTTCTTCCGTCGCGTCGGTTCTCCCCGCACCAGCCCCCGATAGCTCTCTTCTTTTAGATTTAGCATAACTTTTCTTCTGCTTATATTTACATCATTTCCATATTATCCTCCTAGAATTGGCAAGCATAGCTTCTCTTTGCTTAATTAATTTATTCCCTTCTTGACTGATTTCTTTTGGCCGGCCGGATTTGGGCTGCGGCGGACGCGAGCGGCCGAGAAACGCTAGCAGACGACAGCCGCAGAGTTGCGGGGAAAGCCCACCCCACTGGAAAGCCCTGGCGTGGCGCTGCGACCCGCGCGCCCAAAACTATCCTCCTCTCACTCCTCCGGGGGAACGCGCGCTACCGCTGCTTATATTCACACTTGAAGGACTAGAGGAGGACAGTTGGGCATGCGCGCGCAGTGTGAGTCGAAGCGAACCACGCGAAGTGCACGCAGCTGGTAGAGAGCGAGCGGAGAAAGTAACGCGCAGCTGTTGGAGAGAGGGAAGGAGGAGAGTTGCGCATGCGTAGTGCGACGTGCGGACTACGACGCCGCGGGACATAGACCTGAGCAAGAGATGCTCCGCATCTAAAACATAGGGACGGACAGAACAGCACCTTTTTCGACTTTCAGCACAAATAGCTTTATTAGGCGCCGGCACCCGGCCCAAGAGACGGAGAAGGAGGAGGGGTGAAAAGCGGGAACAAGGAAAAGTGAGGGGTGGTAGGGAGAGGATAAAGGCGACACTAAGACAGGAAAATTACTAGCGGGGAAGAAGAAAGGCCGGAAGAGAAGCCGCAAAGAAGTGAAGCCGCCTGAAACGACATCACGGAACGACCTAGGCCGATGGGGTTCTTGTCAAGGCTGTCAATTGCGGGCGAAGGTAGGCCACCTCCTTCGTGGAAAGAGAAAGCGGAGGCGCCGAGACATTTTGGGATGCGTGCATTATCGCGTAGGCCTCAATTATCTCACGGCCGTAGTGACTTCGGTTCGAACCTAAGATTCTTGCCGAAGAGAACCCAGGGCGACATGAGGAGCGGGCCCTATTGTTAACAACAATCGGGTGTTGACTCCTTCCCATCGACCTCCTCTCTCATGTTCGCGTAACCTGTCGTTAGCGCAGCACCCTGTCTGGCCAAAATACTCCGTGCCACAAGACAGAGGTATAGTGGAAACGCGCCCAGACGCACAGGGAACGAAGCTAGTCCCATGCTTTTGAAACAACCTGACTAGGAGAGTGGGGGTTCATTTACAAGACGACACATAGAACCCAGCTTAAACTGGCACGAAAATACAACATCGACGTCATACCTTCTGGCGACTGCCCTGAGGCGATGTGAAGTGTTGTGATAATACAGTGTGACTGACAACTTTTTTGGGTGGGGTGGTTTTTGTTTGGTCGAGGGAAGACTTGGAGATTAAAGCCTTTAAGGTGGTTGCAATGAGGTCAAGGGGGTAACCTGCTTTTTTGATGTGATTGATTTGGTTAGTTAGGCTGGCATGGGAAAGGTGGGCAAGATTTCTTGCAGGAAGAGGAGAGAAAGCTATTTACAATGCCCAACTTTACATTTTTTGAGTGGTGGCTCGCAAAGGGGAGTACCGGCTTCTGGGATCGCTGTTGGAAACTCCAGCAGAAGCCGCTTGGTGTTGGTTGTAGGTGCAAATCCAGAAACTGGCGGCCATCCGTGGCAGGCTCCTTCTTCGTGAAGATAAGGCCCCGGGAGTGGCGTGAGAACACTTGCTTGATGGGAACAGGAGAAACGTTCCGGTCGTGAAGCAGGAGGTAGTCGTTGACGTATCAGAAGATCTTGGTTCCCGGAGTCGCGACACTGAGCTACCTCTTCACTGCCACGTCCACAGCTGACATGTATATCTCACTGAGAACTGCAGCCAGGCAGGATCCTATGCAGACGCCTGATTTTTGGGTGAAGATTTTCTCTTTGTGTTCAATCAGGGTCGATTTCAGGTATAGTCTGATGAGCTGTAGGAACGCGTAAAGGGAGATGCCGGTAGAGTTCTGAAATTTGACGAGTCCATATTGTGTGACAGCCTGCTCAACGCAGTCCATGAGCACCTTCACGTCGAGCTGTGGTGCATGTCTGTCACATCAAGGAGAACAGTGTGATGTGACAGACATGCCTTTGCTTTCTCTTTCCACGAAGGAGGCGACCTACCTTCGCTCGCAGTTGACGGCCTTGACGAGAATTCCGCGGGCCTAGGCCATCCCGTGATGTCGTTTCAGGTGGCTTCGCTTCTTTGCGGCTTCCCTTCCGGCCTTTCTTCTTCTCCGCTAGTAATTTTTCTGTCTGTGTTGCCTTTATCTTCTCCCTACCACCCATCACCTTTCCTTCCCGCTTTTTGCCCTCCTCCTTTCCGTCTCTGGGTCTCTTGGGCCAGGTGCCGGCGCTTAATAAAGCCATTCGTGTTAAAATCAAAAGAAGTGCTGTTCTGTCCGTCCCTATGTTTATATTCTTTCTGTTTTATTTAGATTGTGTTCCTGCCAAAGCTGTTGTCACAGCAAGGGGCAGTGACTGTACTTCCCAGTCAGCAATGTTCGCTTTGGCTAGCTGGCCACATTTACACCGAGCTTATCAGTGGTCACAACACTACAATTCCCATGTGTGGGCTGTCTTTCGGTGTTTAAAAGAAATAGCACATCGAGCCAAAATTAGGAGTGGGCTATCTTTCAGGGGTCGGGCATCTCTTGGGATATTCCAGTAATTTTTAAAAAATGTTTCTGACCGACCACCATATTTTTTGGCCCATACCCATAGCGTATAGTTTGCAGGGGCGAATTTTTGCTCTTCCTGAATATAGCTTGCAGGCTATCTAAGGAAAGATTTTTTCTTGGATTGTCTGCATGCAATGCACTGTTTGCACCCTTTGCATAGTGTGCACCAGGTGTTTCTTTTGCACAAAATACACTTTCATGCACAACACACCTTAAAAGGTGCCTGCTTTATTAGTGCACAAATAAGCTTGTTTTATAGAGAAGCATTGATAGAAGCCGTCATTCACGAAATCGGTCTCATTTTGTCATAATGGACCATCTGGAAAATGCAAATACTTGTATAGTTCGCTATGCAAGCTATAGTCTGTAAAATGTGGTACGAGGCCGAGCGAACAGCTTATTCTCGAGTGATCGACATCTTTAGCCACGCTTATAAATTTGCGGCTGCAAAGTCTGCCTGTTTACAAATGTGTGTTCAGAAGCCTAGCTTTAGTTGAGAAGTGGGGCTGCAAGATGCAAAAGCAGAGCCAGATTAATGTTTGTCGTCTGTTTTTTTTTTTTTTTCAAGTTGTGTTTTAGTGAGGGTTTAGAACCATTTACCTGCTGAAAACATTGCCATTCCTGTAATGCGACAAGCGATATGCACGTTTCCTCTGCTTACAGCCATTGTTATGCTCTCCATTCCTCTGCAACATTTGCGACAGCACCAGGTGCAATTCATTTTACATGTACACCTCAGGATATTCCCAACCATTCTTAGGAATAGAATAGATTGACTAAGAAACAACGCTGAAGGTTTTCAAAATTTTCTTTTATTGTGAAATGAACAATGAGTGTGACAAATTGTTTGCCATCAGGACACTGGCAGCCCTGTCAGGAGGGATCTCCTGAGCTTTCTGGACCTGCCTCATTCAGACAGACGGCAATCTTCTCCGGCAAGAAGGTAAATGGAATGTTTCAAGCAGCACCCTTTGTGTGCTGTTTGTTGCATTTTCTTTAAAAATGTGAATGTGCATTCAATTTTATTCTAATGACTTGTCAGGTGCGTATCTTTTCCAATATGTCAACCATCACACTAGATTGTGGGATTTTCTTGACTGGGAACATGACTGCAAGTTTAAGCTTCTAACAGTCTGACAAAGAAGGCAGCTTAGCAGGCCGTAACCTCATGCCCTCAGCCTTCACTACTTTCAGAAAAGACTAAGGATCACTTTAAAAAAAACTTTTAAAATAAATATACAATTTCTCGGACATTTTTCTTGATTGTAGTGGATGTTGGGCTATGAGTATAAAGCTTATGCTTTATACTTGTAGCCCAATCGCGCTTCCAGCACTCTCTGGAAGCGTAATCCTCTTTATATAGTATTCAACAGTGCTCATCTGTGTGTACTGTAGTGAACATTTCAGGCCCGATATAGCAATAGTTTATTGTTATCAACCAAAAAACGCAAAATCTGTAAACACCCGTACGAGACCTTGGATCTTGCGAGCCCTCCAAGTGGATTCGTGTAAGCATCCGAACAGTACTCCTACCTCAGGTCCAGTTGAGTCCTGAGAACTCGCGAGTTCTCAGGACTCGCCGCAGCTAAAGAGTTCTCAAAACTCACGATCCCACTCGCAATTAAACTTGCGCTCATAAGTTCGCAGGACTCGCACTCACACTCATGAGTTCTCAGAACTCACGATCAAACTCACAATCATGAGTTCTCAGGACTCACTCAAACTCACACTCGTGACTCACATTCACACTCATGAGTTCTCGGAACTCGCGATCAGGCTCACGCTCATGAGTTCTCAGGACTCGCACTCATACTCCCAAGTTCTCAGAACTCACGATCACACTCACACTCACACCGTTTCGAGACTCACGCCTCACTCACGATCACCTCAAATCTGATGGTGATCGTGAGTGATCACACTCATGAGTGAGAATGCCGAGGTATGCCAACCTCAGTACACAGCTTTGACAAGCGTACAGTAAGCAGCATACAACTGACATACATAGTGTGGCTTCTTGTTCCGATTGTATATTGAGGAGACAAATGATGGTCGCATTTCTCATATTTCTTCTACAACCGTTAATGTGTGGAGAAAAAAAAACTTTTTTGCCGTGTGTTATGAGCCCTTCTGAATGGTATTTAGCACAAGTTGGCGAATCGTTTCATGACCTCTCAAAGTTACTGCTGCTTTAGAGCAGCAAGTTCTTAGTCAAGAAATACAAAATTGTCCGGTGTATAAGTAGTTCCTTTTTCCTCAAGATTTTCATCTGTACATCTTCCGTGATGTTGCAACTTTTATGCGTTTTTATGTACACTGAGTATTGACCTTCACTTTACAAGATGCACAAGATGTGGGTCTAGATCTGTTGGATATAGCCTTTGGGTACAGTACAGTTGATCAGCTTCCCTTATTATCCGCGCCTGGCAATATGGCAGCTTCCTGTTGATGCGACGGCCGGCATATCAATACAAATTTGCCGGGGAAGTAATATTGTCACAAATGACAATTGATGAGGCAATGATAACTGAAGACACTGAAACGTTTAATGGGGCGAACTTTTGCCCAAAAATAAAACAAAAGGAACAGAGGAAAGCAGAGCATTGCGGGCGTCGAAGTCGGCGTGACAGCAGAGTCGAACGCTGGTGCCAAACTGACCTCGGCTCGCCACGCGGAGCACCTTTTGTACCCGCGTGTTTCTCTGGAACATTCGGCCTAGAACGTTCGGCTCGTAGAATATTCGCAACTGGATCGGACGAGAAGGTTCTCGAGCTTACGAGAATGCCAAGTAAAAAGAATACATAAAAGAAGATTCCGCTCTCTGGGATCGAACTTGGATCCCTCGCGCGACAGCCAAGCACGCTAACCACTCGGCCACGCACGCGCTCGCTCGGCAGCGTGCGTGGCAATATTGCCACGAGCGTCGCCGAGCAAGCGAGCAAGCGAGCGCTTGCGTGGCCAAGTGGTTACCGCGCTTGACTTTTTGTGCGGAAGCCCAGGATTCGATTCCTGGGAGTTACCAGTCTTTTATTTATTCAGTTCAATGTTCTGGTAAATTCGAAGAACCCCGTTGCTTGTTCGATGTCCTAATGGTCTACGCGCCAAACTTTCTACGTCGATTGTTCCAGAAGCAAATGCGTGTACATAAGGGCTCCGCATGGCGAGGCGCAGTCGGTCTCGCCCCAGCGTTCGATCCTGCTGTTACACCGACTTCGATGCATGCGACGCTCTGTTGTTATCTTCTGTTAACTTTTTATTTCAACCACAAGTTCGCCTCATTAAGCGTTTCAGTTAACTCGGTTATTCTTTGTTTCCGCCACCTCGTCATTCATGACAATATTTCTCAATCAATTTGCCGGCAAGATCGTTCAAACTGGCTATTGTGCATGTGTTGTGATCACAGTGGTACACCTACTGAGGCATTTCAGTTCAGTTTCACAGCGACAACCGTGCAAACAAGTGTATTTATACAAAGTGAGAATTATTAACTTTTTGGTGAAAACTGTCTTTTATAGGGGTGCACCTTATGGGCTGGAAAATGAGGTGGTAAAGTATACTAGAGCCTGTCCAAAGGAAAGCTTCCACGAATGATCGATCGTCACCACAATGGCGGAAACATGTTACCTGGATGTGTTATTTAATGTCCCTGCTTCCCTTCCAGCTTCAGCTCGACCACCAGCAGCCGATCTCGGAGGCTGTGCAGTGCCCTGACCAGAGCGGGCACCCCGTGCAAATGCAGCTGCGTCAGGGGGAAGGACGTCTGCCACAACCACCAGTAGAAGCCCTCCCTTGATCCTCTTCTTTCCATCCCTTTTCTTTTTGTATGGACGAATCCTCATTTTTCTTGATGGATGTCGCTTTTAGCATGTGGATTTGGGGTAGTCTATGGATGCTTGATGATTTTGTATGTACTACATACGCTTTTTTAACCTTTTTGTGCCTTTCATTTTTCTCGTGATGGATTTTTAGTCAGTGGAATCATGGATGCTTGATGCCTGCAGTACTTTTTTAATTTTTCTGTATCTTTTATGTGGGAATATCATTCAATCACAAACTGTGGCATTGTTTCACTGAGAAGTGCCCATCCTCTACATTATTTTTTTTATATCAGCATGTCACCGATTTGTTTAGTAGATTTTTTTGTCCTTTTTAACCTCTAGATGTAATGAAAACTTGAAAGGTAATGTGCCAAACCAACAAAGGGCATCAGTATGCCCCAGCAAAAGACAAGGATTAATTTAAACCCCCTGTCAGTCTTCAAGATGCAACTGCTAAAATGCCTTTTCTAGAGCAAGAAAAAAAAAAATGGAGATAACACACAAATGTTAGACTGTCATGAAAAATGCTAGAGGTCTAAAAAAAAAATTTACATCAATAATTTTTTTTTAATTGAAAGGTTTAGTTTAACATATTTTGTGCTCCTTAGCGCACATCCTCCTGGTCTTGCGGACATGTTTTGTGGGACGGCAGATACCTTGTAAAGAGTGCAACACTAAAAAACCAGGGGATGCTTTGTAGCACTTGCAAACTGCTTGCTTCTACCTACAGTCAGTTCACACAATGGAAATCTTTCCAAATGTTTGACCAGAAACTATGCATTTCACAGATGTCTCTGAAAGTCACCACTTCTTTGTTAACCTACGGTAATACCTCTAAAATAAACCTCTGATAAAAACTATGTCTATCGGGGTGCAGGCATGGATCTTTCCGCCCATTTTGTTGACATCGCTGCGAGTCATGCTACACAGTTTTAATGTTTCACTCTTTTTATGCCTGCTGTATGAGCAGGTCATTTTTATTGCAAAACATTCCATTGAGCAACCTTTTCTTTTTATTGGTCATTAAGTCGTTTTAGTGTGTGGTGAAGCACATGACTGCAATATGATTAAAACTTGGAACTAAGGTAAAAGAAAAAAGAAAACAGCCAGCAGTCACGAACAAAAAAAAATAATGGCATATCGTTCTAGTCATTATGCAGTGTTGAAGTTGTTTATCTTGTCAATATATCTTTATTTTTTTTTTAATTTGGTTCATTATGTTATTTGTCAAGGCAAAGCAGAAAACAATCATAGTGTTTGTGGGATTTTATAAGTTCTTAAATCTGAAATTTTGTACAAAAACCACTGTGCAAATGGTGTATATTAAAAAGGGTAAGGGGTTGCATGTAAAGCCAGCATAGACCTGCCTACAAAATCCTTTTTCTTTGTGTCAGTCTTTTGTCAAGACTGATGCTGTAAAAAATGTTGTGTGCCCAGCACTTAGGTTTGTTCTCAATTTCTGCTTACAACGTAACCCTGTAGGCGATGCAATCAACAAGCTGTTATGCAAGAAAAAAGTGTCGAAGAACCAATGCCAGTGTTGCCATTGTTTGTGAAAATACATTTTAATGTTTGCTGCAATTTCGCTCTTCTGAGACAAGGTTTGTCAAATAAACAGACCTGTGTTTTAGATTCTGTGTCATATTGTTGCATGCTCAAGCTACAGTACATTGGAGAAAAGTCCAGAGGACAATTGTAACACGATAACACTTAACAAGTTGCTTCATCTGTGACCTGATGATTCATGACAGGGGTAACCGTTTCATCTAAAAAATGTAAAGTTCATACCGAGTTTGTGTTAGAGCGCAGCTCTTAGGCGCCAGTTTCCGGGTTGAGCGGCGTCAACGTCAACGTAACCGCGCGCGTTGCAATATAGGACATTTCCCCGTTAAATCTAGCGGGGAAAATGACGACTTCGTGTCATGTCACCCATGACCAATTTCAGTGGCAGGAGGAGGGGAGGGTACGAAAGAGGAGGGGCATACTCTCCCCTCCTCCTCCTGAAGAGCTGCACTCTAGTTTCGCATTAGAGATTTGTGAACGTTTCATTTTTAATTTGTAATTTGATATAACATTTAGGCTAACTCTTTCACTGCCAATATGTCTAAAATAATAATGGGCATGCAATATATTATATTGGTGTTTTTGGTTTAAGCCGTAAAAACCGATAAATGGATGCTGAATTAATTCTTCTGAATTTGGGTTTAACCTGAAAAGACGAGTAGAGCCCTGCGTGGATAGCAGTTTGACCATTCGCATCCGATCTGCAACTGCAGACTTCACATATACATTAAACCGCATCTGCGATGTTCTTAAGTAATTGTTCCGCATTCGCAAAATTCGGAACCACATCCGACTCTCAATCCGCGCATTCATTTTGCATCATAAAATCAAACAAAAAAAAAACATTTAAATCTTATTTTATAAGCCGTGTCTTACTTTTGTACAAAGCACTCTACGTGTAAGAATACGGTGAGTCATTTTATTGTATTCTGTTTTATCGTATTTATAAGATAGGCAATCATCCTTCCAGAAACACTTCGCATCGCTCGAAAGATAACAGTTGTGAGATTGTCTTGGGAGTCCGTGACACTGACACTCTGACCAGTAGATGCGCTCAAAAGGAAGGATATTTACATTTATTTTCCATTTTGCTTTGTAAAACCCACTTGATGCAAGCAGATGCATATTTTATAAACATGAAAATTGACAAAGGACTAATCAGATTGTGTCATTTTATTTAGGCCATACAATAAGTGGGAGGAAAGGCATTCACTTGCTGCAGCAAAATACTCTTGTATATGTGGCAAGGCAAGAGTACACCACTGGGAAAATGTCACAATATTCAATAATGGCAACACCTATTGGTTTCAGTTTTAAACATGAACTCTGAGCTGCATGTTTGGAACCATATACTTGAAAACAACTTGGTGCCAACTGTCGAGAAAAAGGAAAAGCACACACATGCAATGTTTCACTTGTCGAGGTTGCTGTGTAGAAGAAGCAATATTGTCGACTCGGACAGATTCAGACGGGTTCACCTCTCAAGTTAATACCCGCTAACGAGAACTCTCTCTGTTGGTGCACTTGATGCTGGGAGGGCGTGCACGAACCGCGCTACAATGAGGTCCGGAAACTCGTGTTGTTGCAAGTTCCACCACTCCAGAGGATCGAATTCAGTCTTCACAATACATACTTTTAGGCGAGGAAGCCACTTGCAAGCTTCTACTTTCTTGTGGCTTGTACGCTTTGGGTTTTCTTGGCCCAAAGAACGTTTTCCGCTCTTCCCCTGCCAAACACGAACACTCTTCCCGGGATGACCGATAGTTCTGCGTTCTTTACTTTTTCTGGGAACATTATTTTTGGCAAGATATGACGTTCTAAAGCGACCTTTGGTGAGAATCAAATTTTTATTGATGTAGAGAACAATTTCCTTCTTGATTGGCACCTGTTATCTAAGAGAATAGTTTGTTCCGCAATACATTCGACGATGCACTCCATGGTATCACTCACTCCTTCACTCTACACTGTACGGTCGCACATGTCTATGGGCCACCTCGGCAAAAATGGATCCGGGCCCGCGGATATCCGCATCCGCTGGTATCTGCATCGGGTCCGCAATCCGCCAAACTGGATTCATTTTTATCAGACTCCGCCAGTTTACTGCGGATAATCAGCGGTTATGCAGGGCTCTAAAGACGAGTATCTTAGGAATACGGCACCTCCTAGACTTCTTAACATAAAAATGCCGGAGTTGCAGCGTCACTACACTTACCAACACCCTTTTTATCTCGGGACAAGCAGAGAAAACAGATTCAACATCTTAAGGGATCTCTAAACGTCCCCAAAAAGTTTTCTTTTAACTGCCCAAGTGTTACAAATCGCTGTCCACGATTGGAGTCTTGTTCTGTCAGGGCACCCGTATTCTGGCTCAACCAATCACTGCAGATATTTCTCGAAACTTTAGAAAGAAATGCAACATATTTCTACTTGTGAATTCAGTGAACTGGGCTGACTTTTCTAACGTTCATTCACTTTACACTCAGACATGATTTTTAAGTCATATCGGATGTGCTTTGTAGAAAACAATGAATTGCAAAGATTTAGTCTCTGTTATTTTGGCATTCTTTGCCTTCGGTAAAACTCTTTGTCCCTGTTATTACACAAACAAAGTAGCCAGCCTATTGTCAGCCCCAACATAACCAACAAAGCGTTCTGTAATTTTGGTTCCTCCGATTTCAATAAAACCTCTAACGACAAAGCACATATGTTTTCTCGTAACTCATATTATCATATTTAAAAAAAACAAATGTAAAAATCGAAACTCGATATAGAGGGGGGCAGCGGAATAGCAGAAAGAAACCCCAAAATGCAGCGGTTCACTGCGTGACACTAGTAAGCATTGACAAACAATCGCCTGAGTTTCTTTGTACATTGTAACTCAGGCGATTGTTTGTCTATGCTTACTAGTGTCACGGAGTGTTGCGCTGCATTTTGGGGTTTCTTTCTGCTATTCCGCTGCCCCCCTCTATATCGAGTTTCGATTTTTACATTTGTTTTTTTTAAATATGATATTATGAGTTACGAGAAAACATATGTGCTTTGTCGTTAGAGGTTTTATTGAAATCGGAGGAACCAAAATTACAGAACGCTTTGTTGGTTATGTTGGGGCTGACAATAGGCTGGCTTCTTTGTTTGTGTAATAACAGGGACAAAGAGTTTTACCGAAGGCAAAGAATGCCAAAATAACAGAGACTAAATCTTTGCAATTCATTGTTTTCTACAAAGCACATCCGATATGACTTAAAAATCATGTCTGAGTGTAAAGTGAATGTACGTTAGAAAAGTCAGCCCAGTTCACTGAATTCACAAGTAGAAAT